>WOXC01003690.1:112500-416386 GCA_011680675.1 Gymnobelideus leadbeateri | reverse complement strand
AACAATCAAGAGAAGTATTACCAGAAGAATTGGCCAAAGATGCAGAAATATCCCAGAACTACAACGTACAGCTGGAGAGAAGAGGGAGAAACAGAGAGAAGGATGCTATTGCAAGTTCCTCCCCCCACCCCAGTTGCCTTGGTGACAGGTAGAATCATTTAAGTGCTGGTTGTATAAGAACTTCCCAGCCATTTTTGAATACTGGCTGGTGGCACCATTTCCTTCTCCTCCTCCCACCCACTGCTATCCTGAGTCACTGTGTAACTCTGGCTTCCTGGTCTCTGCAGCAGTACAGGGTCCTGCAAAGCATTAGGCTCAGAACACCTGCCCCAATTTGCTATATCCTAGAGACCATTCATCTATAACTACGAAGAGTAACTAAGTTAGAAGCTCTCAGAAATTTGATTGTTTTGTGTTTTGGAACTTCACATGGTCTTCTGTGGACTCACAGTCAGGCAGACCTGTGTTCAAGCACCATTTCAGTCACCTTGTATCACCTTGGGCTAGTCACTTAACTCATTCTGCAGACTGCATACACCACCATGCCTCAGTTGCTTCCTGATAGCATCGGTGGGGCCCTTCTCCCATTGGTGAGTTCTTCCTGGAACCTCCATTTGGGGGAGTAGTCCAGACAAGCTGCCCCTCATTCTCTGGATTTAACCTCCATATCCCCCAAGTGGGTACTTCCCCTCAACTTCTGCTTTTCAGTGTCCCTCGAGGGCAGGAACTATCTTTCTTTTTGCTTGTATTTGTATCCCCTGTGTTTAGCCCAATACCTGGCATATAGTAAGTGCTTAATAAATGTTTGTTATTAACTGATTGACTGATTTAAACTTTCTGAGCCCCAGTTTTTTTTTTAATCCGGAAAATGGGAATAATTACAGCATTTACCTGGCAGGGTTGTTACAACACTCAAATAAAATAATGTATGTAAAGTATTTTGCAAACCTTAATGTGCTGTATAAACATGAGTTATTATTGTTATTATTATTATTTTCCTTAGCATTTTAGTAAAATAGAGAGATATTTGGAGAAAATTTGAAAAAAAAAGTTATAGTTTCAATTTTCTACAAAAGAAATAGAAGATGTTCATTTGTTCTTCATAATATTTTTTGTTGAAAAGTGTTAGAAGGTAGATTTTAAGTTCCATTGTTCTGTTCTTTTGATGAGATACATGCATATATATATATATATATATACATATGTATATATATAAATATCTTTAACATGTCCTTCATACTCAGAACTAGATACCATATATGTAGGTATGAGAATGCAGATGTTTAATTTTTTTAATTGGCAAAGGCAATAGTGCAGTATTTTGCCCTTATAATTGTATATCCATTCAGTAGTAAGTCAACAGACATTTATTAGTATTCACTATGTCAACAAAATTTTCTAGGTGACAGGAAAGATAAAAAGATAAGTAAGACAGTCCTTACTCTCAAGGAGCTTGCAATCTAATATACTATCGGCTGGGTCTTTTGAGGAAGCATGATGAAAGTAGAGGATGGAGCACTGGACTTGGAGTCAGAGAGATCTGAGTTCAAATCCTGACTTAGGCACTTACTAGGTGTGTGACTCCAGTCAGAGTCACTTAACTCCATCTGTGCCTCAATTTCCTCATTAGAAAGATGAAGGGGGTTGGACTCTATGGCCTCTAAACTCATTTCCAGCTTAAAATCAGTGATCCTCTGATCTCTTAATGCAGTTGCCCTGAGTTTATGCTACATCCAGTGGATTCAGAGAGGCATTATGGCATATTTAGAAAGAGTACTAGCCCTTGGAATCTGAAGAACTCAGTGGAATTCCCTGTTCTCACGCTTATTAGCTATGTGACCTTGGGTAAGTCCCTTTCCTTCTATAAGCCTCAGTTTCCTCATCTTCCCTACTTCATGGGGTTGTTGTAAGATCAAATGAGATTATGTATGTGAAAATGCTTCACACTTGTAAAGTGTTGTGCAAATATCAGCTGTTATTTCAGGAAGAAAGGAAACCCCTTTAAACTTAATCTTAGAGGTGAAAGAACAGTTAAAATTCTAGTTTGTTCAGTGCCCCCTTCTCCCTCCCACCAGCTGGCTGCATGTCATTGCTAATTCTTCCATTACTTAATCTTAATTATACCTCCTCCATGTAAGGTAAGTGGTAAATTAGTGCGAGAGAAGTTTAAAATGACTTCTCATTGCATTGTTTATATCCACTGGGACAGACACAAAATAGGAGTTAAATTATCCCCAATTACCATACACCCCTTCTACTTCAAATCCATCAAAAATCAGTAACCATATGTTTTCTGATTGCCACTCTTCTTACAACTAAATACTAAAACTAAAACTGCAGGACACCTTAGCGTGCTTAAGAAAATGGAAGAGGTATTATTTCACATAATATATTGTATGTTAAGCACCTCGATTTCAATCTTGATTCATTCAACCAACTTTTGAACTTTCGTTGAGTTTCTGCTCTGTACAAAGAACTGGACTGTGTGCTTGTGGGGGGTAGGGTTAAAGAGATGAATGATATATACAGTCTTGACCCTCAAGAAGCTTATTTTCAAATATAAAACATGTTCACAAACAATTATAATAACGATATATTAAGTGAGTAAGAAAAGCAGAGAAACAAAGTACCATGAGAATGCAAAGGAGATCTGAACCCAGGGGGTCTAAAAGCACAGCATTGCCGAGAATGTACAGGGAAGGCAAGAGGAATAAGGAACAGGTTCATGTGAGGAAGCTGATGAGCTCAGTTTCTAGAAGAGGTTAAAGGAACATTTCCTTAACATCCCAAAACTGGGGTTTTTAAAATACAGTGTTAAGTAAAAAGGTGTTGAACAAACCAAAGCTGGCCCCTTCAGTTTCCTTGGCCACTATTCTATTTTTTCACACTACAGAAATGCTGTAGTAGGTTACTTCAATACATAATCCTCTCTATTCAACACACACAGCTCCTGATAAAGAACTATACTCCCTCAACAAGACAGGGCCATGAAACCTTAAAAAGAGACTTACTCCTTTCCCTGAGGTATAGACTTATAGAAACTGAACTATGGAAAAGAAGGGAAAAGATCATTAATAACTATTTGTCAAAAGAAGAGATGCTTGAAACCACTGCTACCTACCCCCCCCCCCAACATCAGTGACTAATGTGTCATTTAATAAATCATTTCTCTATGCCAAAAATAACCTCAAAGAGTTGATGCATATGCCAGCGTTTTTGGTACTCACTGGCAGAATTTGTTTGGTTAACCAGAACACCTATCCAGTACCATTTAAAATTCTACCATCAATGAACAGGTAGGTCAGAATCTCTTTGTGGTGATTTCATCCATATACTGACATGGGCAGTATAAATACTGAGTTGCCTGGGGTCACTGAAAGATTAAGTGACTTACCCAGGCCCAGGCAACCTTTTGTCGTCTGTGTGTCTGTGTTGGGGAAGGATATATTTAGATTTGAATGCTTGAATGTTTAGATTTTGAATACAGGTCTTCCTGATGCTGAGGCCAGTCTCAGAATCCTCTGTGCTATATTGCTACTCCAAGCCTTAGGCCCACACAATTCCCTGTTTACCAAAATCATCTATCATTGGGCAATAGGCTCATTCCATTCACCTATAAGAAGCACTTTTATCTTCCTGGAATTCTGAAGATTTACAAACTGTTCTGTTTAGGTAATCCTTACCAAATGACTAAGCATACTGGAAAGATGTCATGCAACTTGCCAGATGCTTTTTGGTTAAACCCACAAGGATGATTGATATTTATGAGTACTCACTGTAATAGTGTGTGATTCTGATATAGCTTTTCATCCCCTCTGGCCTGAGTTCAGACCACTCATTTTCGTTTGTTTCACATAGGTTTTAGAATGGGAACATTTTCACTCTTGATTTCAAACTGATTCAAAACAATATTTAAACCATTATCATAACCAGATATGGCTATCTGGATTTGCTAATCCCTGTCCAAGAGGGTATTAAATGCTTGCAGTTTTGTTTCTAAGCTTGCTATTCCTTTTATCCTTTTATCTTTCTATAATCTGCATTTTGATATCTATACCTAATGGATAAAATAAAACTTAATACATATTGTACAATGTGTCTTATTTGTCTGTAGATCCTGATTTAGAAGTATTCATCAACGTAAATAAAATGATGTTGTTTTCTCACATAGAAATGAAGCTGTTGGAAAATGTTTAATCAACTTGACTTTGTAACCATTATAGAAATGAACTGTGTATTATCCCTGCTACATGGTCTGGCAGGTCTCCTTTTTCAATCACTGGAAGAACTCCTTGTCTGGAGCTCTCTAATTTTTTTTTCCTTCCTGAATCACTCTACCCTAGAACTAAAAATAAAATTCATTTAAAAAACAGAGCATCCTGGTTAAAAGAATGTAATGCAAAATTTATTTGAACTAGTCGATGCAATTTCCCCCTCAAGTCCAAGACAGTGCTAGCTAGCAACAGTTCCTCCTGGGAACGAATTGAAGAGGCGCAACCTCCATCCATTTCTGTATTCCCTTGGCTCTCCCTTCCCAGACTTACACCATACTCAAGCAGAAAATAGCTGCCACCAACCAGCATCGCTTTGATTGTGAAATAAGGGGTCCTTCTACCACACTATAAGAGTACATAGATATGGGTATGTCTATCACTTAAACTCTAATTCTGTCCTCACCTCTGTGCCCTTAGGGGCTTCCATGCCTTGAACAATTTAGCCCACTTGTGTCGAATAGAAATAGTGGCAAATCAGGCCCATGAAATCATCTAGTCCAATGTTTCTCAAATGATACTCCACTGAGTCTCAGGATTCTGTAAAGTATTCCTAGGTATTGTGTGTGAAAAAAAATGTGATAGAGGAAGAACACAGCAAATGCAATCACTTTGCTGTGTTGCTCATCTTTGCATTAAGCCACTACTTAGGACCATTGTATATTAGCCTAAATCCTATAAAAGGTACTAACTAATGGATCTCAGAGATCCCTTCCAGTTCTGAGATGCTGTGAAATTGATTGTGTGAACAAGGACTTTTCTTCTTGTTGATCAATAATCAAGCATGGAATATGCCCCATAATAACATGCAACCAGGTGAATGTCAGTCTGGTTCATTTTATGCTATTATTGTTTTGCTAACAATTTTTTTGGTAACAAGTTAACAACCTGAGTATTCTACTGATACCCAGGAAGTGTAACCAGATGCATAGAAGGACCACTAGCATGTTGGGAGAGCATAAAGAGAAACTGCACAGGATAAGAAGGCATGAGTGGATTGAAATCTGCACCAGCAAAAGAGGAGGCACCCATACTGATGAGATCTCAGGTATTTAAGTAGTGGTCAAGTACTGTTTTGATATCAGGAGAGGTAAATCTTGTCCCTGAAAGAGACCACAGATCAGTGTGATCCAATCCTGTACAAGGATTTTAAAAAATAGCATCTAATCAGCCATTAAAATGGGAAATGCTATCAATCTGAAGAAGAGTTGATATACCAGATGATATATTCAAAGCCATTATCACAATACTATGCAAATGCAGACATTTGCAATGCCTTTGCTTTTGTTGATGGACACTGAATTTACTCTGGCAAGGAGAACTGCTATTAGGAGTGAATGTTAAGTCATTAGAGCCAGCTGGCAATTTTTTAAAGCAGTCCACTTATTTCTTCCCCTTGCAATTCTCCCCTAGCATTCCTGCACCCCATTCAGTTACACAGGTAGTTAAATGGAATGGGCGATACTTGGTACTCACCTAGTATAAATTGTTACTTGCTCAGGGTAAATGCCCATTTCCCAGCATAGAACATGTAAAAGGTGAATTTGGAACTAGATTCACAATTTAAAGACTACAGACACCCAGAGATTAGAGATTTCATCACAGGGAAAAATGCGCTATAAATGTTTATGCCAGATTGCTCATATAAAACACCCAGCAGATAATGCATTTCAGACTGTGTCTTTATGACTATGAAACATGGCTGGATTTGCCACAGTTCAATTTCATTCCATTTGAGGTAAGCCTTTTGCTTCTTATCTATACAATTCTGCTGCATGAATGGTCCACACCCAGGTAACTGACCACATGCTAGAATCTACACTTAATTAACATGATGGTCTATATTTTTTAACATTTTGATAGAGCACTTAAAGGCATAGAGAGAGTGTTTATCAAATCTGCATGTGTCTCAAAGTTTGAAGGGGTAACCAAATATTGGATGATAAGAGCCAAAGAAATGTGAAGAGACTAGAACAATGTAGCTGAATCCAATAGAATGAATTGGAGGCAGAGTAGGGAGGGAAGTCTGGACCTATGATTTCATCAGTGTGGGGGACTTCCACTGTGGAAACTCTGATGCAGATTACAGACAAGTAAGTCTTCCATAATTTAGGGTCTTAGAGGGTTGCCTTAGGGGGGAAGGGAGGGAAGAAGGGAACTGATGATTTATCATAACTAGTATGTGCCAAAGGCAGGACTTGAACTCAAGTCTTTCTGGCTTCAAGACTGACCCTCTAATTACTATACCATGCTGCTTGTTGACATAATATTTAATAGGGATAAATGCAAAGTTTGGCACTTTGGCTCAAAAAATCAGCTACACGAGTACAAGATGGAGGAGTCATGGCTAGGTAACTTCATCTGAAAAAGATCTGAGGGTTTTAGTGAACTTCAAGCTCTATGTGAATTAGCAATAATTATTAGGGATGACAGCCAGTTCAGTTTCAATTCATTTATTCAGTGTCTAAAAAGCTAACACAATCTTAGACTTCATTAAGAAATGTAATATATGGAGAGAGAGAGAGAGAGAGAGAGAGAGAGAGAGAGAGAGAGAGAGAGAGAGAGCTAGAGCTAACAGTTCTTAAGAGGAAAGAGCCCTGTTGGAGTTACAGTATATAGATTTGGATCCTAGTTCTACTTATTAGCTGTATAAGCCTTTATCTCTTTGTGTTTCAGTTTATATTGGCAAAATAAGGAAATTTCAGAAATATAGGTTAATAGGATAAAGAGCTAGAAGGGACATTAGATATCAGATAGCCCAAGTCCCTGCTTTTACAGATGAAGAAACTGAGGCCCAGTAAGGTGAAGTGATGTGTTCAAAGTCACACAGCTAATAAATAGCAGAGCTAGGATTCATATCCACACATCTGACTCCAAATCCAATGTGCTTAACCTAAACTATACCTTATTCAGACCACATCTGGAGTATTGTGTTTAGTCCTAGGTTCTAAGTTTAGGAAAGAGAAACTGTGGTACATACAAAGAAGGTTGACCAGGATGGAGAAAGCACTAGAACACCTACCAAAATGAGGAGATTTAGCCTGTTCTCAGAACTTGGAGGAGATGGTAATCAACAATTCCATTCCTTCTGATGAGGTAAAGGATTACCAGGACTTAACTTACCACTTGCCTACCAGAATTTGTCCCACTGCTGTCTTCTAAGGTTCTTCAGACCTTGTCATCTACATGCAATATCCTATTACATGACCTATTCATGTAACCTGAAGGCCTCTGGACCTTACCATCCATCCCAGTGCTCCACCCATAGGCCTTCTGGGCCTTTCCAGTTGCCCTGCAGTTTGATTATTTTTTAATGTATTATCTCTATAAATTAGAACTTGGGCTTCTTGAGAACAGGAACTGTCTTGAATTTTTTTCTGTTTGTATCCTTGGCTCTTAGAACAGTGTTAGACACAAAGTAATTGCTTTACAAATGTTTTTTTCAGTGATTCATTCATTCATTTGAGGGAAACATGATAGCTGTCTTCAGTATTTGAAGGACTACCTTGTAACTTATTGTCCTTGGTCCCAAAAGGCAGAATTAGGAGTGATAGGTAAAGATTGCAGAGAGCTTGCTTTAGGTTATATATAATGAATAATTTCCAAACAATTAGTGCTGTCCCAAAGTGGAATGGGCTTCCTGGGGAAGTAACATATTCCCCCTCATTAGCAGGTTCAAATAACTAGTTGTCAGGGATCTTGTCAGGGATTCTGGATCTGGGTTGGGCCAGATGGCCCATGAGCTCCTTTCTGACTCTGAGTCTATTTGATGCTGTGATCTTGGCTCTATCAAAGGTTATTTGTGCTTATACCAACTTCTTATCTTTCATACTTCTGTAGGCTAGACAAGATTTAATCCCCAGATCTTTATGCCAAAGAGCTTTATAGAATGTATATTGATCAAATGAAATTGGTAGAAATTTTATGTCCAACATATAAATGTGATCTTGCCCACAGAAAGGGTTATTACTGTTTTGTTAAAAGTTAAACATTTCTCAAGTTACAGAAACTCCACTCAAGTCCTCCTATGGTAATGCCTTATGGTGGATGTGGAAGTGGCCTTGGGTTCTCAAAGGTGCTGCTATTATGAGCAAGTTCTGGTAGACCCCACCAAGAAGGATAGGCTTCTCTGGGTCCAGCCATGAACTATACGTCATCCAAGGACTAGTCAGTCTAGGTTCAGAGAGGCTCATCACCAGGATGGTTGTGGGGTGATGAATTTTTTTGCTGTAGTAACTCTTCAAGACCTTCTACGAATGCATAGGTGGGTTACAAACTTTATCAGGTGAAAGAGTACTTACACCAATGAAATCACAGTCAATTTAACAAATAAATTAAATTAAAAAGTTAAATAAAAATTTAACAAGTAAATAGAATTTAGTAGAAACAGTACAGCAAGCACTGTGCAGAAAATCAGGATGGGGAAGTCCTCTGTTCAGAGAACTAAATTTTATTATCAGTCATCTAAATAAGAATTAATCAATCAATAATCATTTGCTATGTGACAGGCACTGCTCTAAGTAGGAGGAAAACAAACAAAAAATTATACAACCCCTGCCCTCAAGAAGCTTACATTTCAACAGGGGAGACAACGTGTAAAAAAAAACTCGTTATATACAAGATACAGATGTAGTAGGTGGAAGGTAACCTTAGGAAGAAACCAGTAGCTGGGGGGGACCAGGAAAGACCTCCAGTAGGAGAAGGAATGTAAGCTGAGTCTTGAAGGATGTCAGAAATTCTAAGACACAAAAGCAAGAATTTTATGAATGGGGGACAATCAGTGCAAAATCACAGACATGGAAAATGGAGCATCTTGTGTTGGGGGTGGCAAGTAGGCCAATGTAACCAGATTGTTGAGTACACAAAGAAGAATACAGTAAAGACCAGAAGACTAAGAAGGGATGAGATTGTGAAAAGCTTTAAATTCCAAACAGAAGACTTTATATCTGATCCTAATGGTAAAAGGAAACAAGTAGAACTTATTGAGGAGATTGATAACATAGATCTACACTTTAGAAAATCATTTTGGTAGTTTTGTCAAGGATTAATTAGAGTAGAGAGAGACTTGAGGCAGGGAAACCAGCTAGAAAGCTACTGAAATAGTCCAAGTAAGGGGGTGATGAGGGATTGAACCAGGGTGTTGGCTGTGTGAGTGGAGAGAAGGGGATGGAAGGGAGAGATGTTTAAGTAGATACAAGAAGATTTGCCAGTGATTGGATATATGGGATGACAGAGTGAGAAATCAAGGATAATATTGTGATTGAGAACTTGGAAGACTAGTGGTACCATTAACAGCAACAGGAAGTTCAGAATAGGAGTGAGTTTGGAGAAAGAAATAATGATTTCAGTTTGTATGGACCATACCTTTCAAAATATCTAGTAAGCAGTTGGTGATGTAACACTGGAGCTCCTGATGGGGAAATGTTTTGCATGACCTCAATAGATATTATATTTCTTCCCTTTTCAGTGGGTGGGGGAGGGGTAGAGAAAAGGAGAGAATATGGAACTGAAAATAAATATTTAAAAATTTAAAAGTCTAGCTATTATTAGCTATTGTTTACAACATTTAAAAAAAGGCTGGAGCTCCTGGGAGAGAATAGTACAGGACATAGAAATATGGGAGTCATCAGCATAGAAATGATTATTGAATTCATGAGAGTTGACAAGATCGCCAAGTGAGATAATGTACCCAAAAATGAAAGAGGGCCCAAGACAGAACCTTGAGAGACACCTGTAATTGGTGAGCATGTTGTAGAAGAAGATCCAGCAAAGGGTACTAGGGAGGAGCCATCACATAAGTAGGAGAAGAACCACGAGAGAGGAGCATTATGAAAACTCAGAGAAGAGCATATCCAAGAGGAAAAACTGCTACTGTAGCTAGAGTTCTGGACTTGGAGTCAGGAAGACTCATCTTTCTGAATTCAAATCTAGCTTCAGATACTTACTAGCTGTGTGACCTTAGGCAAGTCATTCTACCCTGTTTGCCTCAGTTTCCTCATCTGTAAAATGAGCTGTAGAAGCAAACCACTCTAATATCTCTTCCAAGAAAACCCCAAATGGGGTCACAGAGAGTCAGACACAACTGCACAAAAATGTCATTGGTAACTCTGAGAAAGTTTCAGTTGAACAATGAGGTTATAATCCAAATTAGAGAGGGTTTAAAAGAGAAAACGAAGTGGAGGCACATAGTATGGATGACCTTTTCATGGAATTTAGCTGAGAATGGGAGGAGAGAGGTATAGAGTGATAGTGAGGATGAGAATATCTAGTGAGGGTTTTTTAAGGATGGGGGGACATGATCTGTCTGCAGGCATCAGGGAAAGAGTGAGGAGACACAGATTGAAGATTAGACAGAGTGGGAAGTATAGTGGAGAAAGTCTGCTGGAAAAGATGGGAGAGTATGGGTTAAAGGGTGCATATAAGGGAATAGGTCATAGTAAGCAGAAAGGCTACCCTGTCATTAGGGTCTGGAGTGGAAAAAGAGAGAATGGGATGATGTTAGAGGAATGGGAGTTGAGGAAAATAGGGAGCTCTTGTCAAATGGTTTCAATTGTTCTGGTTAAAGTCCTTCACTGAGAGAATAAAGGAAGTGTGGTGAGAAGTTTGAGGTGAGAACAGGTTGGAAACAGTTGTTGTGCTGAGTGGGATAGTAAATTTATTAGAGAAGAGTAGAAGGTTGGCCTTGTTGTAGTGAAAACCCAGTTGAGGTGAGATAACATTAATTTGTAGTAAATCCGGTCAGCATAGTTCTGTGATTTCCTCCAGTTCTCTTCAGAAGCATGTGAATAGGAACAAAGGAGGCAAATGGTGGGAGTAATCTAGAATTGGGGTTTGGTAAGATGTGCTCAACAATAGAACAAGGGGGCAAAGAATTCAAGAGCAGAGGTCAGCATAGAGTTGAACTGATTTTTTTTTAAACAAATGATTTATTAATTTCTGGTTTACCTCATTCATTTCCGCCAGATTTTGAGTTACAATTTTTCCCCATTTTTCCCCTAGCCACCACCCCAGAATAGCAGTCCCACAAAATATCCCCTCATCCAATCTGCTCTCTCCTATATCTTCTCCCATACCCCCTTCAACTTTACCATTAGGGTGAGGTGAGTCTCTGTGCCCCAATGCCTGAACATCTTATCTCCCAATTGCATGCAAAATAGCATTAATAATGTATTTATATATGTTTGAAACATTTAATTTTAAAACCTCGAATTTTCCTCCCTTGTCACACATTCCCTCTGGGAAGATAAGCAATTCAGTATGTGTTGTACATGTATAGCTATGCAAAACATTACCATAGTAGATATATTGTAAAAGGCTGCTTATAATTCTCTCCCACCCATCCCACCCCCCACCTGGTCCATTCCCTACTTTGATCCTGTCCCTCTTCTATAGTGGGTACTTCCAACCTCCCCTCCCCCCAGAATGCCCTCCTCTCCATCATCTCCCCTCTCATCCCCCTTCCCCCTACTCTCCAGCAGGGTGAGATATCCCATTTAGTATGTATGTCATTCTCTCCCTGAGCCAGATTCAATGAGAATATGGTTTTGCCTTTTTGCCTTCCTGTTCTTCCCCTCCCCTGTAGCCACTTCCCCTTGCTTCTTCTACATGAGATAGTTTACCCTACTCTGTCTCTCCCCATCTCCTCTTGCCACTTTCCTCTCTCACCTCTTAATTTCACCCCTTAAGTATCATCCCTTCCCACCAAATTCAACCTATGCCCTCTATCCATGTATAACTGTAAACATATATACACATATTCACATATGTATTCATATGCCCATATACCCTTCTTCAGCTATTTTCATACTGAGAAAGGTTTCATCAGTCACAATTATTGTTTTTCCATGTAGGAATGAAAATAGTTCAATTTTGATAAGTTCCTTTTGATTTCTTTTCCCTGATTACTTTCTCAGGCATCTCTTGCTTCTTGTGTCTGGATGTCAAATTTTCTATTCAATTCTGGTTTTTTTCCTCAAGAATGCTTGAAAGTCCTCTATTCCACTGAATGACCATATTTTCCCTGAAACAAAATACTCAGTTTTGCTGGGTAGGTGACCCTTGGGTTCATTCCCAGTTCTTTTGCCCTCTGGAATATCATATTCCATGCCCTTCGATCCCTCAGTGTAGAAGGTGCAAGATCTTGAGTTATTCTGATTGTGTTTCCACAATATTGAAATTGTTTCTTCCTGGCTGCTTGTAGTATTTTCTCCTTGATCTGGGAATTCTGGAACCTGTCTATAATATTCCTGGGGTTTTTCTTTTGGGGATCTTTTTCAGGAGGTGATCTGTGGATTCTTTCAACCTCTATTTTTCCCTCTGGGTCTAAAACATCAGGGCAATTTTCCTTGAGAATTTCTTGAAGGGTGATTTCTAGGTTCTTTCCTTGATCATGGCTTTCAGGTAGTCCAATAATTTTTAAATTATCTCTCCTGGATCATCCAGGTCAGTGGTTTTTCCCATGAGATATTTTACACTGCCTTCTATTCTTTCATTTGTTTGGATCTGTTTAACAGCATCTTGATTTCTCATGAAGTCATTAGCTTCCATTTGCTCCAGTCTAACTCTGAAGGAATGAATCTCTTCAGTGAGCTTTGGAGATTCTTTTTTCATCTGGAAAATTTGGCTTTTTAAGGCATTCTTATCCTCATTGACCTTTTGGGCCTCCTTTGCCATTTGAGTTAGTCTATTTTTAGGGTGTTATTTTCCTCAGTCAGGCTGTTGACTCTTATTTCATACTTTTCCTACATCCTTCTCATTTCTCTTCCCAATTTTTCCTCCACTTCTCTTATCCGCTACTTAAGGTCCTCTAAGGCCTATAACCCACTCATATTTTCCTTTGGGGCTTTTGGAGCAGGATTTCTGACCTCACAGTCCTCCTCCTGTTCCCTGCTTCGATCCTCTTTGCCCCCAAAATAGGAGTCTAATGTTGCATTTTTCTGTTTATTTTGTTTCCTTTGCCTAGGCATGTTGCCACTTAATTACTTGACTTTTGGGCTTGTTGCCACAGTAGGACTCTGCCATCAGACAGGGGAGCTTCCTTCCCAAATGTTGGGGTCTTCACAACTTCTGGTTCTGGCAATCCAGATCCAAGCAGGTTAAAGCAAGAGCGATTAACCTCCAAGACTGATCGCTGGATCTCCCTACAGTTCACAGACCAGGAGCTGATGCTGCCACTGAAGATGCAAAATGGTGAGTGTCTCCTCGGCGGTTTCTAGCCCCCAGGGGAGGAAGCCGACGCGTTCCCCAAATACTGGTCCCAAAGTCCATAGGGCACTAACCTCTTACTTTGTCCGAAGCATGTCTGTGTTGATAATTCTGGACTCACCACAGCTGCTGGTGTTCTGGGGTCCCTCCAGCTGGCTGCTGGCCTGGCCACCCTGGGGCTAAAACCGTGGCTCACACGGACCTGTGCTCGGCTCTCTGCGCGTGGGCTGTTGTCTCCCAGAGTGCTGCACTGGCCCTTCCTGCAGGGCTGTTGGGCTGTCCTCAGTGGGAGGTTAGCTTTTCTGTGTCTTTCTGTGGGTGCTAAGGTTCCAGAAGTTGTTCAGAGTCCCCATTTACATAGTTTGGTAGTGGTGTGGAGCAGAGCACCTTGGAAGTGCTGTTTCTACTCCGCCATCTTGGCTCTGCCCCCTGAACTGATTCTTTAAGGGTTTAAAATAGAAAATGTAGTCAGTATAGGGGTGATGGTCTGGGAAAGAAGTGAGAGATGGAGGAATGGAGGGTCATAGTGAGGATGAAAAGCAGTGTTCTGGATCATAACACAAAGAAAAAGAAAGAATGATAAAATTTTGAAGTTATAATAAGCTCAAGTGTATGACTGGCCTCAGTGTAGCTGATAAAAGAATATAAAAGAGTATACTGTCCATGGGAGTTGAGTAGATTGAGGAATTTGGAGGTTAGGGTATTTGAGGGAACATCACTGTATACTGAAGATCCCTAGGATGAGAGCAAGAGTTGGAGCAGAGAACTGTCCAGATAATCTGAGGCATTGGGTCTCTTTATCATGATTCCGTCGACCAAGGCTCTTTCCTGCCCTATATCTATCCCAATATGGCAGGCTGAAAGCCCTTAAAACCCTTTTATCCACCTCCTAAACTAACCTCAATCAAAGGATTCCAGTAAAAAGGAGACAGGAGATAGGATACCACTGTTTCATAGAATCTTAAAGCAGGAAGGGAACTCAGAGGCTACCTAGTCCAACCTGTTCTAAACAGAAATCCCCTCTATAACAGCTCAAACAAATGGATATCCAGCCTAAACTAGAAGGCCTTTCATGAGTTGGAAACCACTGTGTCCCAAGGCAGTCCATTTCACTTTGGGGAAGCTTTAATGATTAGGACAATCTATACAACAGTATAGACCTCACATCTAACTTCCTAAAGCTTCTACCCCATCATTCCTAATGTTTCCCCTCGAGTCAAGAGGAACAAATCAAATCCATCTTCCAAATAATAACTCTTTATAGACAAATATTTGAAGACAATTGGCAAGTCTCTGTAAGTCTTCTCTCCTCTAGGAAATAGTCCCAGTTTCTTCAAATGATACTCATATGAAATAATTTGAAGCCTTTTCCTCATCCTAGGCACCCACCCTTCTCTGGATTGTGTTCCAGTGTGTCAAAATCCTTCCTAAAAAGTGGCGCCCAGAACTGAATGTAATCCTCCATGTTTGATCTAAGCAGGGCAGAGGACAACAGAACTTCCATCTCCTCTGGTCTAAGCACTAGGTCCATCTCAATCCAGCCTAACATCACTTCAGCTTTTTGGGTTTGAGTATCATACTGATGACTTAGGTTGAACATGCAGTTCATTGAAACTCAAGTCTTTTTTCACACCAACAGTTGTGTAACCTCATCCATTGTGAACTTGGAAAGTTTAATTTTTAGACCTCCAATTTGTATTGCATATATGTGCATGTGCATGTGCATGTGTGTATATAATTTACCATTCCTTCACATATATATGTATATGAATATATGTATATATATACATATATGTATGCATATAATTTCTAATTTGGCTTTGCACATAGTAAATATTTAATAAATGTCTATTGAATTAAATTGAATTGATTTGACCTCCCTCCTGGATGAAATTAATTCATCAAATCACTATTCTTTGCATCTTGTCATTCAACCAATTCTGAGTCTAATTAATGGTATTAAGTGTCCAGTCCATCTTGCCTATAAGAATATTGGAAAAGACTGTTAAAATCCAAGTACATGATTTCTATGGCGTTATCCTGATTGATCAGTCTTGTAACCATGGAGATTTTCCAATAGCCCTTGGGATCTTTCTGATCATGTTGCTTCTCAGTACATAACTCAGTCTCATCCTCAATTAAAGTTGGCTTTGATCCTTGGACAGATTACTGACCGTAATTGCTTCATTACCTGGACCTAATCTTCAAACTTAGTTTGCAGACCTCTGTTCTAGGATTCACCTTGGTCCATGACACTTTTCTCTTTCCAGAGTATCTCCATTCTCTGAAGTCTTTGCTTCCCTTCAGGGGATATACAACTCCAACTCAGTACATCTTGTTCCTTAGCCATCCAGAATTCCTAGGTCTCTAACTCTAAATTTTTCTTCACACCTACATTACTTCCATCTGCCACCCACTAGGGGAGATAGGCAGAGAGATGGGTAGGTGGATAAGTTTTTCTTTCATATTTGCAAAGCTGAGTTGGTTGGTAGTAACAAAGCAAATGTTTTGAGAAACTATAAAAGTATTTCTAATATAGTTTAGAACATTGGAGCAGAAGATCAGATAATATCTGGATTACTGCATTCACATTTTTGAAAGACATTGACAAACAGAAACATCACAAAGGATGGTGAGTAGGATAGTGAAGGGATTTGAAACCATATAAAGATTGATTGAAAGAACTGTGAATTTTTAGCCTGGTGGAAAAAATACCTAGGGAGCACTTGATCAATGGATACTTTAATTCTTCAGTCAGTCTCATTAATGGGCATATTTTCTCCAGTGGTAGAGAGGGGAACCCATCTGTGCCTTCTCATCCTGTGTTATTTTTTCCAAGTTTTTTTAAATCCTTCAAGGTGGTGGGGGGAGATCTGTAAGCATTCCTCCAGATCTCTTGATTTTTAAATGGGCACTGAAGAAACACATGGGCTACCCCTCTATTATCGCTTATCCTCAATAAGTCACTGACCCAACTTCCCTTGTGATGACATTTTTGATGAATTTTATGCCTTTAGGGTATGTAATACTTCATTGGATTAGAAATATGGAATGGAAATATGCTGTAGCCAATTTATACCCACCAAACATCTCTTCATTTCCTGTTCCAAATCTCTTTTGGAACTACATATTCCATGATTCATAATCATTTAGCATAGCTGAAGAATATTGGTGTTAAAAAGATGGACTTTTGTTTCAAGGAGAAGCTTGGAGTAAAAGTCCCTAAAAGCACCTTGAAATTTACCAAATACTATCTAGGTGATTTTCTTCCTTCAGTTCTGGAACCCATTTATTGTCCATATGCAATGAACAATAGAACAGAGTCTATTATAAAAATATATACATACACATATATTCTGATATATCTATATCTATATTCTGATGGACCAGCTCTATGGGTTGGCCATTCAACTATATATCATAGTCTGAACAATAAGAATTCTTTATAGACCTGATTTTTTCCTACAAAGATAGGTAAATTCATTTGAGTGATTATAGATATCATTTAGTAGGCTCTACAATGTTCCAGGGCCTATACATTTAGCACAGTATCATGTACAAACAAGAAGGCCTCACCATCTATAGGGAATCTCTCTTCCATTTGTATTCTACTCTGGAAACCTATGATAGTAGTCTAACTATCTACATAGGAAAAACAAGTGAATAAAGAATGCGTATTGTCCACACTAGCCAATTGGATGGATAACATGAGTACATATCTATACTCTGTGAGTACATACTGTGTCTTAAATAGACATAGTAAATTGTCTTACTAACCAGAAGTAATTTCTTACTTGCTTACTTAGCAGAACTGAATAAGAGGAAATCAGGCTGGATTGTCTGGAAGTTACATGGTGCATTTGATGACTATAAACTTCTACCTGAAACAAAAGACCCCATTTTTTAAACACTGATATTCTTCCAGGCAGCTCTTTAAGAACATATGCTAGAGTTGGTTATCAATCTGTTAATAAAGTGAGGGTCCTTACTGTGAGTTCCCTATACCAAGGAAATCATAAATTTTATCCAAATCCTTCTAATGTTTCTATATGGCTGATGGGATATCTGAAGAATTGCAGCTGGACATCACTCAAAGGGCATTGCAGAGGTGCATGGTAGTTGTGAGTAGGTTCCAACACACTATTAATTAAGAATAGCCTGACAGAAGTAAAGATTAAAAGGATGTCATCATCAACATTAATAACTGGGAAGGTAGGTGGGCTAGAGCAAGGGAAAACTAGTTAATAACCCAGCATTAGCAAGAGATCTGGTGAAAGACCCCAAAACAAGGAGTGAGCCCTATGTGAAGGAATTCTGGGAGGAAATGGACTAGAGTCGTCCAGGATGAGAGGATGGGTTTGGCTTCTGATTTGTACCTTGGGGGTAGTGCCCACACTGATGAGATCACAGAGCCATTGGAATATCAGTTTGTGAACTATTCAATTTATGTCTCCAAATATGCTTGCTTTTGTTGAAACACATCTTCAGACTGACTCAGACTGGATGGTAGAACTGGAAGGGACTTTAGAGAACATTTAATTCTATTCCTTAATTTTAGAGTTAAACCCAGGGTGGAGAAATGACTTACCAGAGGTCATACAACTAATTCGTAGGAGAGCTTCGATTAGAAGGCAGGTCTCTTGACTTGCAAGGCAGTATTCTTTCTACTACTTCATGCTACCAATGGACAGTTTTGATACAAGTTGGGAGAAGGGGGAGCCACATTAGAGACTGTCAAATAATTCCATTGACCATCATTGACTGAATTGCCCTTCAAGAAGGGATCAAGCAGTGAAAAAAACTACCTTCTGATCAGCTACTCTGGATCAATCAGCAGCCTTGGTTTCAAGAACTCTAGATTCATTAAATCCACAGTATTATTCTGCTGCCACATTCTCTTGGTCGATTTGCTTCCCTGACATTGCTAATTAATGTAGATAAATTAATTATGCTACTCTTTCTATTGCTCTATAACATTGTTGAGCAATAAAGACACTTTTGTTGCCTCATTTCTACTTGTAGTTTCAAGTAATGACTGTGGGAGTAATGCACATTTTGGTGGTGCAGAAAATATCCTCTAATCATTCAACCATCAGCTTTTAAAATTGCTTTTTACTATGCTCCATAGGAGTTGATTTGCCACCTTTTAAGCTTCATGCCTCCTTTCTCCATGTTGCCAGATAATGGGACAATACCACCAGCAGCTTTCAAGGTCATTACCAGAATCTATTTTTTCTGCTTTGTCTCAAGTTTGAACTCACAAGGACAACCTTACATTCCTATTTACCATTGGCCAATACTTTTCAGAGCAGGAAATGGTTCACTATACATTTCAGTACTTTCTGACTTGTAATGTATTCTACAGTTTTCTGGATAAATAAGGCCTCAAAACATTTTTGTTTGAAGTATCTAGGTATGATCATTGATGCCAAAGTAGATCTTTCTTCCCTTCTCTTCCCTCCAATTCTCTTCCTTCTCTTCCCCTCCCCAACCTTCCCCTTCCCATTCTGGCTAATTGTTCTAGTTCTCCATTTTTTTTCCAACAAAATACTAAAGTAACTGACTGACACATTCAATCAGCTAGTTGGTCTGGCAAAATATACAAAATCATTTTTGATTGACTTTTCACCCCAAGAATTGACTGAAATTTCCAATTGTTTGGGTGTTTGAGACACACTGCCTTGGTGTCCTTATTTATATGCAGCTAGGTGGCACAGTGTATAGAGGGCTAGGCCTGGAGTCAGGAAGACCTGGGTTCAAATGTGACCTCAGACACTAACTAGCTGTGTGATCCTGGGCAAATCACTTAATCCCTGTTTGCCTTAAGCCACTGGAGAAGAAAATGGCAATCCAGGACCTTTGCCAAGAAAACCCTGTGAACAGTACTGGTGTGCTATGGTCTGTGTGGTCATGAAGAGTCAGACATGACTGAATAAGAACAGTGACAGGAAAAGTCACTCTACATGCCTCTAGAAGAAGATCTGTTTAATCACAGAGTTTGAGAACTGGAATGGTCAGAATCTCAGAGTGGGAAGGGATCCCAGAGGCCATTTAGACCAATCCCTATGTGCATGAGAACTCCTTCTGTAAAACACTAGCCTCTCTTTGACAATATAGACCCTGTAGTTAACCAGTTATGTTGTCCTCTGCCCTCTAACCCCATGTCCCCTTGTCCTATCATGTACAACCTTGGATTGTCCCCCCAGATACCCTCTCTGTTCCTACTCACATGCTGTTTTCCATTGCTAATGAAGGAAGTCATGTAACCATGCTGACTGAGTCCACACTAAATTTATGTATTCTAATTTCCACCTGGATTTCTGCTGTTTCATGACTGTCCTTTTATTCTGCTGAAGAGTGTACTTGTGCATGAAGCCAAACTGGCTCTTTGTGCATGCCATGTCCCTTTCTAGATGACAGGACCATAGATTTAGAGGCAAAAGGGATCACAGGGGTGCTCAAGTCAAACACTAAACCATCCTTTTAATTATATGTTTTAAAAATTTGCAAGGAATGAAAGTCAAGCTCACCAACCTCTAGTTTGCAGACTCTATCCTCTTAAAAAATATCAGGGCACAATTTACCTCTCTCTACTCTTCTACTCCCTCCGCCATTTTCTGCAGTATTTCAAAGATCACTAGCAATGTCTCAGCAATTCCATCTTTGGGTACACTGGGACCTAGTTTATTGGGCCTGGTGACTTGACCTTATCAAGGACAGCTCCTTTTCCTCTCTCCCTACAAATCTTGAATATCAACTCCTCACCCTCATCTTTATCTTCTAATTCTTATGGTCGTTTTCCTTTGCAGAGAAAACAGAAGCACAATAAAAATTGAACATTTCTGCCTTCTGTCTGTAATTTGTAGAGATCATCTCATTAATATTTCTCATTTAACAGAGGAGGAAACCAAGGTCCAACAAGGTAAAGAGACTTGGCCAAAGTCACATAGACAGTTGGTGGCAGAGTCAATGACAGAAGCCACATCTCCTAACTCCCAGCCCAGTATGCCTACCATCATTCCCTGCTGCCCAGTTGTAAGAGCTCCCGCTCATTCTTCCTCTCCCAATATTTAATCAGTTGAAATAAGTTTAACTTTTGAGAATGCTTGTTGATCAAGAGTAAGAACTGGTTGCCTCTGACAGTTTTCCAGCCTACTCTTAATTTTAGTCAATTATCAGAAACATCTGCATCATTCATGAGGCAGCAGAGAGCAGAAGCTAAACCAAATAAGGCTAACCATATTGGACAATTGGCTAGAGAATACTCGCACAAACACTCTATTTTCCTTGACTGGAAATATGTCTAGAAAGGCTGGGTAAACAAATGACAAATGTGGAGGCTCGATAAAAACTTGAAAAACATTGGTGTCAAATATTTGCAAATGCAGAAGACATCTGGGAAATCTTAACAAAGTCTTCAAAACTGATTGTGGAAGATGCACCCCCAGAGGGCAAACACTATCAAAATTATAATTGGAAGCAAAATTGATGGTTTGTAGCAAAATCCTATCTTTCAAACTTTGAATACCTCAAAGATAAGGCAACTGCTTTCCCAGAAGCCCAGAGCTGCCAGGGAGCTCCCAAGGAGGGCCTCACAAACTGCCACTCCCATTGCTACAGCTTGTCACCAGTTACAAAGCCCCACAACAGTTCTTGGAAGTAGAGTGCAAGTAAACTCTTCCCTTTTGACAGAGGGGGGAAACTGAGCCTCAGAGATTGCCTGAAGTCACACAGCTAGTAAGTGGCAGAGCCAGGACTCCCATCAAAATCTCCTGACTCCACAGCTAGTGCCCTTTCTACCATGCTTCCATGTTGGCCCACCGACACTGAAATTATTTCCTAGAGATATTTGTCTGCCCTATTCTTAGAAAACTCTAGGGAAGAAAATAACATCTTTACTCATAGCATATTTGAGTACCTCAGCATCTCAGAGAGTTGGGAAATTTCTCTCTCCTTTCTCCTGCTGTAATTAAAGCACATTTATTTTCTCTCCATTTGACTTTGGTGAACAGCTGGCCACCCTGCCCCCATTCCCCCTACGCCCACCTAATATGATATCTCTTCAACTATTTGAAGCCTGTTGGTAAGCAAACACTCCAGAATAAATGTTCCCAAGTCTCCTAGACACAATGCCTTTCAAATAAATAATTCTGGCTAGTTTTCTCTGGTCCTCCTTGCAGTATTCTTTATCTCCCTTAAGCCATAAATGTAAAAACTGGATATTTTATTCAAAATTGTATTCTGAAGGAGGCCTAATCAATGCTTAGTATAGTAAAGAGGATTATCTCTCAGCCCCTTCATGCTATTAATAAATGCTAGGATCATGTTCACTATTTTGTCCATACAGCATTCCATTACTGGCATGTTCAACTTGTGGCCCTCTATGACCCCAAGATATTTTTCAGCTATGCTTTCACATAACCATTCCTCTTTTATTTATGTATACAGTTTGATTTTCTTCCCTAAATGGACTAAGGTTTAATAAATAGAATCCCATTTATTTTTACCTGTTTCAACTTGTGAATATCATAGACTATTAGAACTAGAAGGAACCTTGTAGATGATATTGTCCAATGCATTTTAGAGAACTTATCTAGGCAAGGCAAGGGAAAGGAAATAAGAGATCATAGTAGAAATACCATAAGGGTAAGTAGGGAGAGAGAAAGAGTGTCTAGAGCAGGGGGTCAAGGAGGGGTTTGCCACAAATAAAACAAATACAGTACTTAAAAGTAAAACATTTACAGAGCTGATTATGAAAAGGTATGTGGGTAGGTTATGGTGGGGAGTATGGAATAATACAAGACTCTGGGCTAACAGGTTAGGGGAAGGAAGATATGACAGAGAGAAAAACAAAATTCATCTTCACTGGAATGGAAATGAGAGAAGCTTGCTCATAATATGAAGAAGCATTGAAGAATGGATCAGAAAACAAAACTCAACAATTTTACTATATGCAAAAATATAAATACAACATAAAGGTTCACACTTTCATACTTCTGTGCATCTGTGACATTATCAATGTGGGTGGGGACTCCCTCCAGTGACACCACTCACAACTCATCCATACCTGCTTATCCTCTGAAGCTTGTCCATGTTCTCCCACAAATCTGCCACCAGGGATCCACTGAATGTGCTAAGAAACTTCTCCTAGATTTTGGTACCTTGTGTGGATACCAGTGGCGTATGTAGGCTGTCCAGTGCTTATCCCTCCCTTGAATATATCAGTTAGAAAACAAATCAGATCAGAAAGCAAAACATAAAATTATTCCTGCATTTAAGGAACCTCTATTCTATTGACATAGAAAATAAGTACATGCAGAATTTATTTAAAATCAACACTGGAGAGTTTGGGGAAGGAGGAAGGGAGGACATTAGTTAGGAAAGGTTTCATGTAGAAGGTGGTGCTTGAGCTGAGTCTTGAAGGAAATAGGGGATTCTAAAAAACAGAGGTGAGGAAGGAAAATATTTCAGGAATGAAGGTGGCCAGTACAAAGGCAGATGGAAGATGGGGGGTTGTACATGAGGAACAACAAAAAGGCCACAATTTGGCTTGTCTGTAGATTGCAGGGAGCAGAGTGATGTATAAATGAGTCTGGAAAAGGTGGGCTGTGGCCACATCGTGAAGGAATTTAAATGCCAACGTTTATGCCTGATCTTAGAGGCAATATGGGGCCACTGGAGTATATTGAGTAGGGAAGTGGCATAACAGACTTGCACTCAAGGAAAATCGTCTTGATAATTGTATGGAGGATGAATTAGAGTAGAGAGAGACTTGAGACAAGGAGATCAATTATGATGCTATTGCAATAGTCCAGGTAAGCAGTGACAAGGGCTGAACTAAGTAAGGTGTTGGCTGAGTAGTGGGAAGGGGAGATGTTATGTAGCTAGAAATTACAAGACTTGGCAATTGATTGGATTTGTGGGATAAGGGAGAGCAAGGAGTTAAGAATAACATGTAAACTGCAACCTGGAACACTATAAGGTGCCCTTGACAGAGATAGGGGAATTCAAAGGTGAGGGGGTTGTGTTTGCAGGGGAAAATGAGTAAAGATTTACACAGAGCTAAAATGAGTGGTTGTAATAAAATATATTATGCTTCAGCTGAATCCAAAAAAGCAGGTCTCATAAGAGGCAAGAATAAAAACAAATTTGATCAAAAGAGGTAAACAAGGAAGTTACATTATGCTTAAAACATCATAGATAATAAATATCAATATTAAACATTATATACTGAATAGCATAGCATCTAAGTACTTAAAAGAAAACTAAATGATTACAAGAAGACCCAGGGACTAATTGTTGATGACTTCAATTTGTCTCTTCAGATTTTAACAAATATAGAAACATAAACAGGAAAGAAATTAAAGATCTCAACTGAAGGAAAAAAAACCCTGGATATGAGAGATCTTTGGCAGTCATAGAATGGGAAACTTAAGGAGTAAATATGTTTTTCTGCATTGCATGGCACTTCACAATGATTGACCATGTGCTATGGCATAAAGAACTCAAATACGTGTAAAAGCCAGAAGTACTAAATGTATATGTCATAGACTATAATAGGACAGAGTTGAAACTAAAGCAATAAAAATTAAAATCAATAAAGGAAATATGAAGATAGGACACAGACCAAATAATGTTATCCTGAATAATGCCTTGGTCAAGGAACACATTATAGAAACAATATAGAGTTGTACTCAAGAAAATAATTTAACAAAGAAACAACATATCAAATTGTGAGGGACACAACCAAGACAATCCTCAAAGAAAGTTTATATACATGAATACCTATATTAACAAAAGAGGGGAAAAGAAAACCATTAACTTATTCATATAGCTAGAAAATACCTAGAAAACAAGAAACTTACAATACGAAAATAAGCACAAAAGTAGACATTTGGAAAATCAAAGAAGACACTAAAAAATCGAACACAAAGACACAAAGACTATTGACCCAGTAAATAAAACAGAAAAAAAGATAACTAAATTGTTGAAATAAAAATGAAGAGGTATTATTAACAACTTCACAGCAGAAAGGCAGCCAGCCATAATATAATAGATATAGAACTGACCTTGGAATCAGGAAAGCTTGGGTTCAAGTCTTTCCTCTTACACAGGCTGCCTTATGGCCCTGTGCAAGTCACTTAACCTCTCAATGACCCAAGAAGCTCTCTAAGACTATAAATTGCAGGGAAGGTACTAATCTGTGTTGGTAGAAGTAATTACCTCATCAGGGAATTCTCCATACCAATGAGATTACAGGTCTCTGACTCCCCCATCGTCTGTCCCCACAACACATGTACACACACAATATATGGAAAAAATAAAATTATCCCAAACTACTACACTCAGTTATATCTCTATAAAATGAAAAACTTTAATTAAATGGATGGATATTCTTAAAATAAAATATCCAGATTAACAAAACAGGAAATAAAGAATCTAAACAAATTGATCTCAGAAAGAAGGGGGAAAAAAGCAAGCAACCCATAAGTGAACACCAAAGAAAAAACGCCTGGTCCAGGCGGATTTACAAATAAATTCTATCAAACATTTAAAGAACAAATAACTACATGTTACATCAACTGTTCGGAATTACAGAGAATGACAGCCTCTTGCCAGACTCCTCTTATGAAACTATATGATCCCTAGTCCCAAACTCAGGGGAGAGCTAAAGCAGAGAAAGAAAACTTATATGTAAAGTTATCACTAATAAATATTGATGCAAACATATTGAATTCAATATTGTTGGCCAAGAGACAATGGCACTCTAGTCAAATAATTATTCATCATGAGCTGGTTGGGTTTATACCAAGATTTCAAAGATGATATAAAATCAGAAAAACAAAATACATAATAAATCACATTAATAACAAAAATAATCATAAAATTTTGCTAACACATGCAGTAAAGGCTATTAACAAGAGAGTTCACTAAACACTAAGAAGCATATAAGTAAAAAAAAGTCTGTTTACTGAGAACAAACATTTGTTTAAAACCAGGAGTTAGCAATAATTTTAATAGAGAAATAAATACTGAAAACTTTCTCAATAAGTTGAGTGTTAAAGCAACAATGCCTACTATCCCCACTTTTATTTGATATAAAGTATTTTTCTAGAAAACTGCTAGTTACTGCAATAAAAAATGAAATTGAGGAATAAGCATGAGCAAAGAGGAGGTAAAATTATCTCCATTTTCAGGCAATATATGGGGATTTATTTAGGGAACCCTAGGGGATCCCTGAAAATTAATCAAAATAATTCATAGCTTCAGTGAAATATCAAGATAAACAATAAACCTATAAAAGTTATTAGCCTTCCTGCATGTTACTAACAAACTCCAGGAGAGATAGGAAGAGAAATTCCATTTAAGATAACAACAAAATGCATTAAATAGCTGGAAACTAACAACCCCCAGAAAACAATTTTAGGAGAAAGGAAAGACCTAAATCAGAGAGACATTCAATGGTTGTAAATGGGTAATGCCAAAATGGTTCTGAAAATACTGTCTCAATTACTGCATTGATTTAGAGCTGTAGTAATCAAATTACCAAAAGGACACTTTATACAATTAGAGGAAATAATGATACAATTCATTTGGAGGAATAAAAGATGAAGCATGATTTATAAAGGGATATAATGACAAAAAGTTGGAAGGTGGGGGCTTGGAGCTACCACATCTCAAATGACACTACAAAGCAGTAATTAACAAAATGGGTACTGGGAGAAAAAAAAGGAAAGGTACATCTGTGGAATAGGCAAGACCTCAAAACAAGTCTTATGGCAGTCTAGTTTTATTTTGTTTTGTTTTTTAACCCAAGAACATTAATTACTTTAAAAGTAACTCTTTATTCCAGCAGAATTGCTAGCTAAACTAGAAAGCAGTCTGGTGGGAGAAAGGAAGGGAATGAAACTTTTGAAAGTGCCTACTATGGGCCAGGCACTGTGCTAAGTGCTTTACAAATGTTATTTCATGTGATCTTCACAATTCTGGGAAGAAAGTGCTATTATTATCCTCCATTTTGCAGTTGAGGAAACTGAGAGAGACAGATGTTTTGACTTGCCCAAGGTCACATAGATAGTAAGCATCTGAGACAAGTGAAAAAGAGGAGTGTGAAAAATAGATTTAGATCAGCATCTTAATGCCTTGTACCACAGTGCTTTGAAATGAATAAACTATTTAAATGTAAATACAGCACCATTAAGAACATTAGAGGAGAATGGGAGATTAAACCATTCACAATTATGGATAGGGGAAAAATTAATAACCAGACAGGAGATAGAATAGATTATAAAAGTGAAAATATGCTATCTAAAATCTACAGATACACAATCTAAAAATGAAAAGCTTTTGCATAGATAAAACCAGGGCATCCAGAATCATTTGGGAAACATTTTTTTATTAAGATGATAAAAGCCTGACTTCCCAAATCTATAGGGAATTGACACAAATCTATAAAATTAAGAGCCACACTCCAACATACAAATGGTCAAATAACATAAACGTTTTTGAAAAAATAAATACAAATTACCAACAGCCACCTGAAAAGATGTTCAAGCCCACTAAAAATCAGGAAAATACAAATTGAAACAAGCCTGGAGGTATCACCTCATACCAATCAAGTTAGCAATGTTGCTAAAAGATGAGGGAAATCCTCATTTGTTGGAGAGACTGCTGGAAGACAGGCATTAGCACTAATCCACTGCTGCTTGAACTCTGAACTAGTCCAACTGTTGTAGAAAATGCTCTGGAGTATAAAAGAATTACTTAATTGTTCATCCTCTGACTCAGAGATTCACTATTTGTGACTCTTTTACCCCCAAGAAGGTTGACAGTAGGAAGACATCCGTATGTAGGAAAATGTATAGCAGTATTTTTTCACAACAAATAGGATGAAAACATGAGTATAATGCCCAACAATTGGGAAGTGGCTGAATGATTTGTGGCATATGCATGTAAGGGAATAGTACTGAGCCATACAATGACAAACTTGAAGAATTCAGAGAAACATAAGGAGTCTTATATGGCATGATGAAGAGTAGAGAAGGCAGAACCAGAAACAAAACAATTATAAAATATAAATAAAATCAACTTGGAGGAAGCACCAAAACTTAAGTCATTCATAAGGTCTTTGTTAGTGTGGTCATTGTTGTTGTTGTTCAGTTATTTTTAGGTGTGTCCAACTCTTTGTGACCACATTTGGGGTTTTCTTGGCAAAGATACTGAAGGAGTCTGCCATGTCCTCCTCCACTTATTTTGCAGATGAGGAAACTGAGGCAAGCACTTACCTAAGGTCACACAGCTAGGAAGTACCTGAGGTTGGATTTGAACTCAGGTCTTCCTGAGTCCATGCTCAGTTCTTTCACTGTGCTACCTAGCTGCCCTTTATTGTCATCATACTATCATTGTTAAAAGACACATTTCTCTTTTTGGTTAACCGCTAATAAGATAACTGTTGGGGGAAGGATGGAGAATGTACTTTGTAAGGGTGTTTTGGTGTTTGTTGGGCAGCATCTGTTCTGTCAAAATAAAATGTATCCATAATTGTTTTAAAAAGATGAAGTCTCTAGGAATGCATTGTGTCTAAAAGTAGAAACCACTTTGTGGATTTTCTCTATTATTCATATTGAAAAGAAGTTTGGCTGGTGATAGGACGAAGGTTAGACCCCACATCCTGTAGAGCAAATGCTCAGTATTTCTGGCTTTAACCCTAAACCTCTGCACAGTGCAGAGGCAGACCTATGTCTGGTTGTCTCCCAGAGTGAGAGTGGAAGTTTTCAGGGCTAGTTCACCCTTCCCAGGGTGCAGGTGTGACCCCATAACCAAAGAGATTGTAGGAGAGAGAATGAAGAGTGCTATATTCCTTTCTAAGCGCAGTAGATACCTTTTCCCCAGACACAGAGAGGAAGATAATATCTTTTCCTTCTGTTTACTCCTAGGATGTTCCCTTCCTCTTTCTTACTCATCTTCCTGGCATTCCCATCTCCAAACTGTCTCTCTGTCACTGAAAAATTCCTGGCACCAAAAATTGCCCTCTACCTCAGCCCAGGCCTCCTGGGCCCCCAACCAATCAGCCATGTTCTTTCTGTCAATGATTTGATTGTCCATGATTATGCAGAAGTTAGATGCCACCAATATTACTATAAGAAAAGACGTTGGATTTGAGCTCAATCAGTATGTCATATGTCATTAACATTCAGTACCGTGTTAGGTTATTATAAATGCATATTATCATGTGAAATTATGGGAGAATTTCAAATTGGTTATATTGAAGCATCAAGTATTTTAGGAGGTAAAATAGCAGGCTGACTGTGTAGTATGAGTATGGGGAAATCTAGGTAGGAAAAAAGGTTACATTAGGAGACAGAGGAAGGGCCACTTCTGAATCGACTATTTGGTAAAATTATTGCTAGGTTGGTATTTCTCATCCAAATACTGATAAAGAACAATCAGGGGGCAGATAGGTGGTGCAGTGAATAGAGTACCAGTCCTGGAGTCAGGAGGACCTGAGTTCAAATCCGGCCTCAGACACTTAACACAAAAAACCTAGCTGTATGACCGTGGGCAAGTCACTTAAATTTTTTTTTTTTTGCTTTTTAGAGGGGGGAAAGCAGGGCAATTGAGGTTGACTTGCCCAAGGTCACATGGCTAGTAAGTGTTAAGTGTCTGAGGCCAGATTTGAACTCAGGTCCTCCTGACTCCAGGGCCAGTGCTCTATTCAGGTGTGCTACCTAGCCGCCCCCTTGGGCAAGTCACTTAACCCCCAATTGCCCTACCTTCCCCCCTCCAAAAAAGCAAAAAAAAAAGAACAATCAGAAAACTTTTTGCCACTCCCATTTTCTGTTGAATGACCCAGCCAACAAATCAAAGTGGAGAATTGGTTTTCTCTTCTTTTCATTGAGAGAACAGCAACATCTTTTTCCCAGGTTGTTATGAGCCTCAGTGTTTGTAAAGTCCCTTGCAGAACATAAAGAGTTCTATGGGGTGCCCTGAAAGGCTTAGTGAAGTTTTAGGCTCTTAAAATTTAGGCAGAAAAGGGAAGGCATGTAATCCTAGTGCTTACCCCACAAGCTTATTCTGTGTTGGGCCTGGGGAGGAGAAGCGATATAGTATAGTGGAAAGAATTCTGAATTTGTAATCAGGAGAGACCTGGGTTCCAGTTCCATTGGTTCCTAGTTTTAAGCTATTAAATCAATTGATACTAAAGCTAGGAAGGATCACTAACACAGTGAAGGTCAGAATCCCAAAAGGCTGTGACAGAGCAAAATGTTAGGCTGACTTTTTAAAAAGGTACGAAACAATAGGCTTAAAGTCCCAGGCTGAGGTTAAAAAACTCAACTTCATAAGTATAAGACGTGAGAAAAAGGGTCAAACAAGAGTTCATCGAAAAAACGATCTGGGGGGTTTTAGTGAACCCCAAGTTCACTATGAGTCAACAGTCAGATATGGCAGCCAAGAAAATGAATATGTCTTAGGCAGCATTAAGAGAATTATAGTGTCCAGAGCTTGGGAAGTGATAGTCTCCATTTATTCCACTCTGGTCAGACCACAGCTGGACTGTTGTGTTCACTTTGGGGCACTGCATTTCTGAAGGTACACTGATAAGCTGGAGAGCATGGGGGGGGGCAACTAAGAGGGTGGAGGACTGTAATATAATGACATATGAGGACTAGTTAATGACACTGTGATGTTTAGCCTAGAGAAAAGAAGACTCAAGAAGGACATGATGACTATCTTCAAGATTTTGAAGGGCTGCCCGCCAAAGAAAGATTGTTGTTCTTCAGTTGTTTTTTCAGTCATGTCCTTCATGACGCCATTTGGGGTTTTCTTGGTAACAATACCAGAGTGATTTGCCATTTCCTTTTCTAGCTCACTTTATAGATGAGGAAATTGAGGTAAACTGGGTTAAATGACTTGCCCAGGATCACACAGCTGGTAAGTGTCTAGGGTTGGATTTGAACTCAGGTCTTCCTGACTCCAGGCCCACTATACACTCTTCTACCTTGCTGACTCAGTGATACAAAAGTAGCTTAGTGGGGCAGGTAGGTGAGGCAGTAAATAGAGCACCTGTCTTGGGGTCAGGAGGACCTGAATTCAAATCCAGCCTCAGACACTTAACACTTACTAGTCATGTGACCTTGGGCAAGTCACTTAACCCCAATTGCCCTCCCTTCCCCCCTCCAAAAGGCAATAAAAAATTTAAAAAATAAGGAAATTGACATTAAAAAGTAGCTTAGTGGAGAACACTAGATTTATAATAGGGTTACTTCTCATTCCCTTTACCCTCCTTTCTTGGGTCTCAACATTAAGAGTCCACAAAGTGAGGTCTGTAAATAGCCACAGAAGATATCCATAGAGCTGACCTGCCTCTAAATAGATAATGGTTTTCCATATTTCTGGAAAGTTTTGGCATCTCTGAATTGGGTGTTAAGGAATAGGCCAATGAATCCCAGGGTAAAGGGCTTAAATCTGTCAAAAGTAAACACTAAATACTATGGGAATAAAAAGGCTCCCAGTTTTACCCATCTGTTTGTAATCTAATCATTTACATAGCCATATGAACTCTTGAGATTAGATTTAAGAAATCAAATTAAACAAAAACATTGTCTGGCAAATGATAATGATTAAACATAATCATCATGTGTGAGAGGACATGGCTGGTCCATTAATATTTGAGTACCAATACACGATGGACTCCAAGTTTTTATTGGCTACGTATATTGGCTGACAGCTTGATGGATGGTGAAGAACTAGCATTTCTCTCAACCAGGGCATGCACATAATACTAATTCAATAGCCATAGCTTAGTTCTTGGAGGCCCTGACCTAGAATGTGAAGTCTAGGTTTGAGTCTGTGCCCTGACTTATCCTATCAGCCATGTGACCTTGGGCAACAAAGTCACTTCCCCTTCTCTCAGTTCCAGGTTCTTCATTGATAAAATGGAGGAAATAATACCAGCCCTGCCTTCCTCCTTCACAAGGGTGGTTGTGAGGCTCAAAATGTGAAAGCAATTTGTAAATGATGGAGAGTCTGGCTGCTCCTTCTGACTTTCTTTGCCTCCTCTTCCTGCTAAAGTTCCTGCAGTAATGCACTGTATCTAGCACCCCAATTAATCTGTAATTTGATATGATCTTGTAGTCTTTGCTCTTGTTTCATGAGCAAGAGTCTAAGTCTCCAACTCATCCATGAGATCCTTGAGAGCAAAGACATACATCTGTATCTCCCACAGCCCTCAATGCAAGGATGAGCACACAGTAGGTTCTCACGAAAGCCCTATCATCTGATTGAGGAGAGCCTTATAGTAGCTAAATCAAAAGAACACTTGCCACTGAGGGGTTAAATTGTATAAGCTGGATACCCAAGGGAGCTGCTTTTCAATCAATCCTTCGGCCACTCTTTGGCCAGGGAGGAAGTTTAGTATTGTGAGAAACACATGATCTCTTTTAGGAGAAAGGAGACTGTTTCTGAAAGTGTTGATCAAAGTTAGGGGCAGTGTGCCATAGTAGGAAGCTACAGACTTATGAGTAGGAGCCGGATGATAAAGAAAGCTGAGCACCACAGAATAAGTAGGAGAACTGGGTTTGTAATTTATCTTGGTGGGAAAGGGCAAGTCGCTTCTATTCTGCAAGCCTCAGTTTCCTAATTTGTAAAATGGGGATAACAATACTTTGACTACATGCTTCATAGGCTTGTTGTGAAGAAAGCACTGCAAACCTTAAAGGGCTAGAGAAATGCTTTCAATAAGCATTGCTACCCCCAGAATCTAAGGGACTGTCAAGCTCTTCTCTTGCCACTGGACCCTCAATGGATTTATGACAGAGCATGGAGTAGGTCTTGAGAAAGTGAAATGGAATGGGGGCTAAAGAGAGAGAATGTTGATTGAGTGGGGAGCAGGTGTTAAATACCGGGGAAGAAGGGTAAGTAAGAAGAGATAGGTGTCTAAGTCTGCACCATCAAAGCAGATTCTGAATTCAGAGAGTGTGGGGAAGTCGTGGGGTCCCAAGGGGCTGCCCCACAAGCTTATTCGGGGTTGGGCTGGAGCAGGGGGCAGGGTGAGGCAGTGCAGTTGAAAGAAAGAATTCTGGGCTTGTAGTAAGGAGAGACCTAGGTTGAAATTCAAGGAAGCTAGGTAGTGCTGTAGTGGATAGAGCATTGGGCCTGGAGTCAGGAAGACCTGAGTTCAAATGTGACCTCATACAAGAACTAGCTTGTGAGCCTGGGCAAGTCACTTAACCTCTGTTTGCCTTAGTCCACTGGAGAAGTAAATGGCAAAGCACCCCAGTATCTTTTCCAAGAAAACCCCATGGTCAGTATTGGTGTGATATATTCCACAGGGTCAGGAAGAGTCAGACACGACTGAACAACAAGGTTCAAATTCTACTACTCCCTGGCAATGCAATTTTGAGCAAGTTCCTTAACCTCTTGAGGCCTCTGGTTGCTCATTTATAAATTGGGGGGCGTTAATTTAGAGGTTGAAGGGACTTCAGAGTTCATCTGGTCCAATCACCTTATTTTATAGGTGAGGAAACCAAAGTGTCCAGAGGCTGAGCTGGGATCTGAACCTGATTCTTTCCACTCCACTCTGCTGAATGCCACCCACTGCTGCTTACTATGAGGCTCAAATGAGAATGTCTATAAAGTGTTATACAAGCCTTCATAATAATAAGTAGCATTTATTATGTTAAGGTCTGCAAAATGCTTTACATATATGTGTTAACTCTTGTGATTTGCAAAACAACCCTGTGAAGTAAGTGCTATTATTATCCCCATTTTCCAGATGAGGAAACTAAGGCTCAGATGGGATAAGTGACTTCCTCAGGGTTACACAGCCAGTAAGTGTCTTAGATGGGATTTGAACTCAGATCTTCCTGACTCCAAGGTCAGCACTGTGCCATATGTTAGTTCTTTTCTTAAGGAGTAAGCAGTATACCATATTGGACAGAAAACTGGACTTGGTTACAGTTGGCTCAGGCTTAAGTCCCTCCTCAGATACCTGCTATAGTAGACATATGACCCTGGGCAAGCCACTTAACCTCTAAGCCAAAGTTTCTGTACCTGTAAGATGGGTATAACAATGCTGTGATACCTACTTCATGGATTAGAGATTGGGAGTCTTGGGCCCCAGTGCTGATTCTCATGGAACAAGATGAGCATTTTGTAAGCTGTCAAGACCAAAGTCTAGCAGATGTGAATACCTGGTTGGCACAGAAAATGAATGTTCTCAGGAAGAAGTGATGACCCTGGCATGGAACAGACAGAAGCAAGTAGTATGTACTCGTGTATGTTTGTGAGGGAGTTTGTGCCACCTGCTGCCAGGAAGAAATGGCCACACCAGCACTGTCTGCTTCTGATTAAGACAGGGGCCAAGGGCTAAGCCTTCCAGAAGCTTCCCAGCCCCTCCTCCCAGTCCTTGAATGAATCTCAACAGCTCCTGAGCCTAGCCAGGGTGCAGGGGAAGTTGGGAGGAGGAAGTGGGACTGAGGGCAAGAGGTGAGCAGGGCAAAAACAAAGCTAGGAAAGATGTGGCCAAACGTAGGGGCCCTTTGGGGGGAAAATGGAAACATCTGTTTCCTGAGAGCACACCTGCTTCTTACTGCCTTCGAGGCCTGACTTGGGCATTTGCTTAGAGCTTTGAAGTATCTACTTTGAATCATAATCTCCCAAACTCCAGATATTACCCCATGGACTCCTGGCCCCTGTCTTTAGTCAGAGCACTGCCTGAGCCACCCAGCCCAATGCCTTGCATGCAGTTGGTGCTTAATAAATGCTAGTTGAGTTCTTGAAGATGTCTTGGGCTTGAGGCCCCCAAACCTTCTTTATTTAGTTGCTCCTTGCCAGTACCTTGCCACTCCTAAGACTGTATTTGTTAGGCCCACACCAACTGCTCTTCCTCCTCCTATTCCTCCCCACCATTTTCTTAAAGGTAGCCTGAAAGGTCCTCTTCTCCCACTCCCACCTCCAGCCTCTAAGTCTTACATGTCTCATTCCTTTGACCTTTTCTTACCAACCTCTCAGATCCTAGGCTGTGATTATTTGGTCATCCTTTCCCGGACCTTCTCCAGTCCCCCCCAGTCTTACACCAAACAGAAAGCTAATTTCCCTAAAGAAAGGAAGTCAAAGAGCTTTTTAAGAAGAAGAAGAAGAATTTTTCGAAAAGTCCCAAAGCTTAAATGCTGAAAAAGCCATAGTTTGACAGAGCTGGGGAGGGTGTCTTTGTCTTCTCGGGCCAATACTGAGTCCAGGGCGGCATCGAGGCGGCCTGTTTGCTCTTAATTCCTGATACAAATGATGGTGCGCCTCGGAGTGCAGGGGACCACAGCCCAGTAATGAATTCCTCATGGTATATGATTTCCAGCTTCTTACCCACTCCACTCCTCTTCACAGCCAGATGCCATGCAAAGGCACCATTTTACAGATTACTAATAAAGGATTTCGGCAGGCTGCTGGCTTCCTGCTGAATCACTCAGCCGGCCTCAGACAGATTTCTTCCAGCTTCCATCGCCACCTACTCCATGGAAACAAAGGCATTTCAAGTCAATTCTCATTGCCCCCTAACTTAGCCTATCGCAAGATAACTTGTAAAGAAATCCCAAGACTGGAAAAAGCAATGGGGCAGTTCATTGGCACAGCACCCACCCAGTGGTGTCTCCTGCAGGGCCTGGCCCAGCCCAGCTGAAAGGAGAGGGCCAGACATGGAAAGGAAGAGGTGGGCAGCCCTTGGGCTGTTGCCTTCCCTTCCATCGTTTCCTTCTTATGCCTAAAGGCTGAAGAAAGCTGATAGCAGGAGACTAAGGAATTTAATGGCCAGCTGAGAGGCAGACATTAGGAAGCTGACTTTCTCTAACAAACATCCAGAGGATCTGCCCAGGCTGCCACCAGTCAAAGCCATTGCTCCTTGAACAGGGGGGATATAAAGAATGGCAGGAGTTGGGAGCAATGTAGTTGAGTTCTTGAAGATGTGTGGAGTTGGAAGCTACCAAACTCTCCTTATAAAGTCACCTGCTGCCAGCATCTTGATGCTCCCAAGGCTGTATCTGTTAGGCCCAATGAGACGGAGGAGATGCTCAGCTATTCTAGAATGATGGGAGTGATATTGGGGTGCTAGTCCCAATCACAAGTCTAAGATTCCCCATTATTTACCCTGGAAGTGGCCTTCAGGGCCTAGGGGTGGAAATGACTACAGATATGGTGGGGCTATCAACCTGCCCACAATAGACATTCCCTACATTGTTAAATTAATTATTAAATTAAATCATTAAATTAATCAATGAACAGCCATATATTAAGTGCCTACTATGTGGCAGGCATTGTGCTGACAGTTGGGGCCCAAGTACCAAAGAATTAGGACAGTGTCACATACCATCTCAGTCCCTGCTTTGGTGTTCTGATACCCCATGCTCTATCAGTAAATTAAGCAGTCCGACGCTGACATGGGCCTACCTGGCACCCTATCGGGCATCCCCCTCTTCCCAGTTGTCCATGTGTTCATATTATCTCCAGCCATCTGAAGTGCTCCATGACAGTGCCCCTTCCTCGTCACCTTTCCTGGGGTCATACCTCCCTTCCCCCTTTCTTTTCTCTTTCTTTTCCCTCTCTCAATATCAAAACTTATGCCATTATCTCTGGGCCTTGCTAGGAACCTGAAGCTAGTCTGTTAAAATAACCAGTAAGAAGATGTTAACAGGTGATAACAGCTTAACATGAAGTCGCATGGCCTAATAGAAGATCTGCTAGACTTGGAGCTTAGATTGGCTACTTACTAACTCATCTGTGTGTCCTTGGATGAGTGGGTCCTCTCTCTGAGCCTCAGTATTGTCATCTTTAAAATGGGGATCATGGTGCCCACTTGGCCCAACTTCATAGAAACATTGGGAGGGTCAGACAATAGTATTTCTGCTGAGTGCTTTGCGGTTGTAAAGTTATTTTTAGAAATGTGAGTTCAACAGCTCAAATCCATCAATGTTACCTCTCACTGGTAACACATTTGCATTGGCACTGGATAGTTCCTGACCTTGAGTCAGGACAAACTGAGTTCAAATCCCAGCTCTGCCATTTACTAGTTGTGTGACTAAGGGCCAGTAATGGTTGATAACATCACTGAAACTTGCTTTCCTCATTTGTAAAATAGGGCTAATCATACTTGGACCTTACTGTGAGGGCCCAATGAGAATGCAAACTTCCAAGCCCCATGTCAGTGGCCATTATTATTATTCCAGTAGCCAGAATCTTCAATGACTTCACACAAAGAATTGTCCTGTAGTCTGTGGCCTACTCCACTGATGTGTAAGGCTGGCCTTGTCATGGGACAACAGCCAAAGGACATACTTCTCCAGTCCATGCTTCATTTTGTCCTTTGCCCTCCGTGCCACAGAATCAGGAGAAGGTGCTAACCCCTGTTGACAGAGGGAGTTTCCCTCCTGTGCAGTATCCTGAAAGCACTGGCTGAGGATCTACTGCCATCCTCTCCACCTCCTTCATGAGCACCAGAGCTCATCTCCAGCCCCCTGGGGAGGCTGCCTCTTTTCTTCCCCTCCCCTCTCCTATAATATGATTCTCCCTGACTGGCAAGTGCTTAAGTGCTTGGACAGAAAGGGCCAGGTGATTAATTATGCAGGTATCCTCTGAGGCCTCCCTAGGCAATGGATTCTCTTGGCTAAACTGAAGCCTTAGGAAACCAGCTGACAAGCACTTTGGGACAAATGGACACTCGGGGTTCCAGTGCCCCTCCCGACTCCCCACTCCTGGCAGTGACAAGTTTGCTGGTGTCCCTGCTGCTGCAGACAAATGGAGACGCTTAACTGGAGCTGCGTTCCCCACCCCACTAATTGGATCATCCAGCTGCACTCTCCCGCTCTGATGAGGTCTGTTTGAGGGATGGCCTTGCAAAATGCTGTCTGTGAATGAGGCCACACCCACCAGAGAACTCCCCATGGCCTCAATGGAAAGCTTTCCCTTCCTCTTTGAAATGTTTTTTTTAAACTATTGGCCACTGAGAATACTTTTAAAAGCCTTTCGTTTGTTTTCCAGTGAAGGGGAACCATTGGCTTGCTGTTACAAATCGGGGAGCAAATCCTGACACTGGCACTTTGTGGCCAGGGGCAAATCACTTAACTTCTGTGAGACTCAGGCAACTCTAAGATTGTAAGAAAGAAAGGGGTTGCAGCCTGTATGGTAGAAGGAGCTTCCACATAAACAAAATCGGAGGGCCTTGACATATTGACCAACGGAATTAGGAACTGGGTTTTAGTTCTTGGCTCTGCCATTTATTAGCAGTGTGACCTCTCTGAGTCTCAGTTTTCTTATCTGTTAAATGATGGGTTTGGTTAATGACTAAAGTTCCTTTAAGCCTCTAATAACATGAATGGTAGAAGGGAGGTTTCCCCACAGAAAACCATTACTAGGTCTGGGAGACTGGAGATTCATAGATGTAAAACAGGAAGGGACCTTGTAGGCCATCTATTCCAATGCTTTTGTCTTACATATGAGGAAACCGAGGCTCAGAGGGGATAAGTGCATTTCAATTCAAGTAAATAAACATTAAACATCTACTATGTGCTAGGCACTGTACTAAGCAATGGGGAGACAAAAAGAGGCAAGGGACGGTCCCTGCCCTCAAGAAGCTTACAATCTGATGGGGGGGAGACAATATGCAACTAAATATATACAAGGCAAGCTACATACAAGAGAAATAGGAAATAATTAACAAAGAGAAGACACTGGAATTTTAAGAGCTTCCTATAGGATGTAGGATTTTAGTTGGGACTGAAAGGAAGCCAGGGAGTAACTTGCCCAGGGGCACACAGTTAGTAAGTGAAGTCCTACCCTTTACACTTAAACCTTTCTCAGTCCTTCATGTTAGCACCTTCCCTCTGAGACTGCCCCCAGTTTTTCCTCTGCACACCTCATTTGGTCATGGTTGTTCCTACGTTGCCTCCTCCAATGTAATGTTTGGTTTCTTTTTCTTTTTTTTGTATTGTTAACACTTGGCATAGTACCTGGCACACAGTAGCCACTTAATAAATGCTAGTTGACTAAGTGGCAGAACCAATATGTGAACCCAGTTCTTTCTGACTCCAAGTTTAATACCATCCATTACTCCATGTTGCCTCTCCAAAATGCCTATTCCAAATTAGCTTTCTGGGAAGCCATCCTCAACAAGGGAATGAACTTCTCAGAATGGTCTGTCCAATTCTTGCTTGGCCCTACTTCCAGGGATCCATTGTCATAGCCATGTCCCTCTCCTGGGTCTGCCTTCCCCTATACCCCCACTATACCCCTGTCTACCCTCCTCCACAAAATCCTCTCCTAGAATTGGAAACTCAGACTCATCATAGGCTGTGCCACTGGAGCCCAGGTCAGATTCTTTAGGAGCTGGACTTTCTTCTCCTCTGATACATCTCTTTCCTCATACCTGACCAGAATGGACTATTTTATACTGCACCTTTCAGGAGAGTGCCTATGACTTTTCTCTCACCCAAAGGAAACTGAGGTCATTGGCTTTTTCCACAGGGCCATGTGTCTCAAGGGCTTCTTCTCAATTGAATTGTATCATGGACCTAAATTCCTAGCTATGGCTCTGACCCCATCCCCTAACTTCCTCATCCCCACAGCAGGAGAGCTAGAGTAGATGAACACCAGGCTTCCTCCTAGCTCTAAATTTTGTAATCCCATGAACTGGAATATGGTTGCAAATTGAAAAGCCTGACAGATGCTCCAAACAAGGCTTTTTTTTTGAAGATGGAAAATGCCCCAGAACATTGAATATTCCAAGTACTCCTTTGCAAAGAGTTCAAGGGGCACAGAGTAAAATTCCATTAATTGCTTTAAAACTGCATCTGCTTTGCTAACTCTCCATGAATCACTCTTAGCTCTCCATCTCCTCTGATGCCTCTTGGACTCTCTCCTCCCTCTCTCCTCTACACCTCCACTTTCATTCACATAATGCATTGTCTGAGTTGAAATAATCATTCTTTTTCACTGTTGGCCTACCCCGCCAGTTTTCTCTGAGTCATAGCCCCATCGTTTGGGAGGCCTTCCCAACCTCTTGCTCCTAATTATGGGCCAAACTCGATCCCCTCCAGTGTCCTTGGAGTGATGGTGGGCCAGCAGCAGAAGGTCCGTAGCCCTGTAGAGGCAGGGTGCCAATGGTGGGGTGATTAGCAAGGGTGTCCCCCTTAGCGGTGTTCAGCTTCTTAGAACTAAATGAGAAGCTTCTTCCAACTCCAGCAGAGGGCTGGGGCTTTCATTTGCTATGGGGAGGGATTCAGAACACCCAGCACAAGCTATGATGTATAGCCTCAGGAAGAATGGAAATGCTAATGAGCCCATGAGTAATGGTTTTCTGCTCTGAATGGTATATACTAACTCAAGCTATGCGGAATCACTCACTGGGCCTCGGACTGATTTAAGTCCAAATGTCTTTTAAAATTAATAACCTATTCAGCATTCCCGTGGCGGAACACGGCCATGAAGGTGAACGGCACTCGCTCACTTGGAGAAAGGGTCCCCCAGCTGGGGAAATCTTGGAGATTTGCGATCAAAATTAGAATTAGATTCAGACCTTGATACAACAAATACTTTACAAGACACAGAGTGTCTGTCTAGCTACGGCCTTTCATCTCAATAAACTCAATGCATCAACAAACCTGCAATCCCCAGCCTCTCTTCTTGGGCAAGCAGTGAAATTCCTCTGTTCCTGAGGGGATGGAAAATGAGGAGTAGGGGTAGTCAGGTGGTGAATATGTGCAGTCAGGCTGTCCGTATGACTGTATTTTTATAAACAGCATTTTGACTAGAGGCTGGATTCCATGAGAGGCAGCTTGGCTCAGTGGCTAAAGCTCCTGACCTCAAGTCGGGAAGACCCAAGTTCAAATCCTGTATCAGACCTTCCCTAGCTGTGCTCTTGGGGAAATCCCTTATCCTCTCTCAGCCTCAGTTTCCTCATCTGTAAAATGGGGATAATTCTAGCCCTACCTCACAGGGTTGCCCCCAGGGCCTAGTTTCTGTACTAAAACCAGATGTTTCTGTACTGGCTGATATGAGGAGCAGAGGAGGTTATTTCAGCAAACACCAGGGCTTCTCTGCCTTGTGGTATATAATTGTCCCCAGGGCATAATGCCATAATTTTAAAAGATACTGGGGCAGGGAGAGAGGAGAGATGTGTAGAACCACCACTTTATCAGTATAGGGAACTCTGGGTACAGCAACTCCCTCCACAAATGCAGATTGGAAACTTGTTTCTAATTTATGGTATCCAAGAGTTACCTAGAACAGAGGTATCATAACAAGCAGCATGCAAGACTCTGAGGGAAGCCAGAACTAAATTCTAATGTAACTGGGAAATATTTAATAAAATTCAAATAGACCTCTGATCTATTTTATAGGTCAGAAAAATTATGACAAATTCAATTAAACATAATATATGGTTTTCTGATTTAATCTGTACCCACAGGGATGCTTATGCATGTTTTAGTGCCCCCTCCCCCATTTCTATTTGAGTTTGACTCCACTGGCCTAGAACTTTTTGGTACCAAGCCTATGGTATCCCACTGCCTCTCCATTGCTGCCATGGGCTCCAAAAATGCCTGCTGCTGATCTCATAATTGTGAAAGAACTTCCCCAAATTACTTATAAATGGGCTTTAATCTCATTGATCTTAGAGGAAAGTCAGAGACTTGATGCTTTAGAAATAGCAAAAAGGGTTTACAGGACACCCTCAAGACCTCATATTTCCTGACTGCCTCAGAGGTAGCTGAAACAGGCAAAGTGTGGGAGCTGAGCTGATGGTGGTCATGAGAGGAAGAGATGGTAACAGGATAGAATAGAGAGCATGGCAGCCATGGAGGCCACAGACCATGAGTTTGACCCCAGATGTGCCATTGACCAACCCTGTGACACTGAATGACTCACTGTACTGCCACACTTTCCCCTCTACCTTACTGGAATATTCTTCTCCTGCTATCTCCCTACTTCATTTTTGTCCAGTGAAGATTCCATCACCCACTCACAGTGTGGAGGGTAGGAGAAGCATCATCCCCATTGTTCTATTCATCCTCATTCTTCTGTTTTCTTCCCTACTTTCGCTGCTTTTCAATCACACCCTTTCTAATAAGTCTCTAGTTCTTGAGTTCTGATGGCTCAAGACCAATGTCTCCTGTTGCATCAAGGATCATCTCCAGTTGTTCTGCTCTATATTTCACCACTGAACCCAGATGACTCCTGAGGGGAAAGTGAGGTTGGTGACTTTGCATGGCCCTGCCTCACTTAAATCCAATTCACTTGCATGTCATGGCATCACCTCTCTGATGTCATGGTCCTCTTCAACAACGAAGGATAAACAACAACAACAACGATATATCATTATCTTTTTTGTCTCTTTTGGAAACAGCATGATTGGCCCTTCTGCCTTCTAGGAAAATCCATATCTTTGGAGGAAGAGGCATCTATTGCCTTTGTTTGATTCCTTCCCTTACCCTCTGTAAACACCAAGGCAAAGAAATTAAGTTAATCTTTGGAAATCTGTACCTTTCCTGAGAAGTGACCATTTTCATTTTCTTTCTCTACTGACCCTTTCTACTTCCTTATATTCTTGGAAACTTTTTTGTTATTTGTCTTTATACTTTGGGCAACCATCCCTTCTTTCTTTTATTATAACTTTGCTGTTTTTGAAATCCTCCCATCAGTTTACTCCATTTTGTTATCTGTCATTTGATGCTCTTGGGGTTCCTCTGGACCCCTTTGCTGGCACACTAAAGCTAGACTAAGCCTGTCTGGTTGAAATGAGAATTCATCTGTAAGCCTTAAAGTGAACATAAATGTTCACTGTCATTTTTGTTGTTTAAAAGGAGAGATCAGGGGCAATCTCCTACATTGCATTTATTCTTTGAAATTTCAGGATGGGGTTTGGCTGAGCCTTTTGTCAGGGACAGAGTGACAAACATGTTTAGAGATATGGCATTAGTTCTCTATTTCAGAGACATAATCCACACTCTACCCTGCATCATCAATCAGAATTCCTTGGGAGACCAACAGCTGGGAAAGAGCACAGTGAGTTGCTGGGCTCTATTTCATATTTTATACCCCTCCCCCTCCACACACATTTCCTCTTGTTTCTGTGTATATTAATCACTCCTTGTTGAATGACTGAGGAATAATCAATATGAGGAATTAGACATGAGAAGCAAAAGATGTCATCAGTGAAAGGTAAGGCTGTAAAGAAAGATGGAGTGGTCATGTAGAGGGAGCAAAGAATGACCGATGGATAGCCTGACTGCTGTACTGGTATTCACGTAATACCGAGACATCTAAAAGAAGGTCCCCAGTGTAGAAGGACACAGACAAGAGTGGAATCAGATGGGCATGTTTGAATGGGTTGTAATCTACATCACCAGAGGAAGAACCCACCTCGATGCAACCACAGATTCAATGGGAAGCATTGCAGATTCCATCGTTGGTAATATTAATTAATGTTCTCAAACTCTAATCGAATGTCCTATTATCCTAGGGTAGGTGTACCCAGTTGATTGATCCTGAAGCCTTATCTGGTCAAACTCCAAGCCCTGAGAGTCAGGAATGGGAAATGACACAGGACCCTCATCCCTCAGTTATATCTCCCACCAACTAAACCAGTTCCTTTTCAGGAGAATGTTAGAAACACTTGTCCTAGGCAAGAACTTGAGCACAGCCTGCCACTAAGGCATCAGTAGCCCATTAACGAGATGGAAGCTCTTTCCTGTAAGCATTTATGTGCTAGAACCCCAATGACACAAGGATGTAAAGCAACATATGAGAATAATTATTTTCACCAGAGGTCAGTTTCACATTGTGGTCCATAGAAGGAAGGGATCTACTTAGCAGTAAGCAGACGTACAAAATTTCAGGAGCCCCCAAGACAGTTGTAATATTTCTGCTCACAGTGTTTTGGCAGATACAAGTGTATCACTGAAGGCGTGTGAAATGGACAATAAGAATGAACAGGAATGTAATTATACTACTCATATGAAGTCACTCAACTAGAAAATGAGAGGCTAGGCAAGGAATGTATTAGCAATGTAGTCCCTAGCATCCAGTACAGATAAGTAATGGAAACAAACAAGTTGTTGTAGCTTAGTGGTTGGCTATTCAGAAAAAGATTCACTAAGTACACCTGTGAATGCCATCAAACAGGTGGTCACAGAAGAATGAGGCCACAAATAGCCATTGAAGTAGCAGAAGATGGGACTATTCCATGAAATAAACAAGGGAATGGGGAATGTAGTGTGGGGAAGGAAGAGAGTATGGGATAATGGCCTTGCTTTCAGAAGACCATGGTTCTACCACTTAGCAAGTATGTGACCTTGTCACTTCTTCCTATGGGCCTCAGTTTCCCCATCTGTAAAATGAGAAGATTGGAATAGAGGTGATAGTTAAGGTTCCTTTCAGATCTAGCATACTGTGATTCTGAGTAATAAAGGAAAACCCAGTGGGGACTGTGAATGAAAAGCATACAGAAGAACGAATGCTTAAATTAATCAAAAACTATGTTTAAGAATATTTAACTCTCCTTCAAAACCAGATTGCAACTAAATATACGTGTGACCTCTGTCTGTGGACCACATTTTATTGAAATATATTAGAAGTGAGAGAGAATATGTCCATTTGAACATTTTATTTTATTTTTTAAATTTTTTTAAAGCAATTGGGGTTAAGTAACTTGCTCAAGGTTACACAGCTAGTCATGATTTATGTGTGGGTGCTCATTTTCTGGATTCGATGCCAGGTCATCCCAACTCCAAGGCCGGCACTCTTACTCACTGCGCCACCTAGCTGCCCCTCATTTGAACATTTTATTAGCCACCATTTTCCCCCAATATGGTAGACTCAACTATACTTTGAACTTAAGGCTTATCCAGGTAAACTTCAGGGCAGTTAGGTGGGACAGTATATGAAATGCCAGACCTGAGGTCATGAAGGCTCATCTTTTTGAGTTCAAATTTTACTAGTTGTGTGACTCTGGGCAAGTCACTTCACCCTGTTGGCCTCAGTTTCCTCATCTGTAAAGTGAGCTGGAAAAGGAAATGGTGAACCCCTCGAGTATCTCTGCCAAGAAAACCCCAAGTGGAGTCACGAAGAGTCAGATGCAACTGAACAATAGCAACAAGGTATCCTTTAGAAGGATAGAAAATCCAGTCAAAATTACTTTTTTGAAAGAGTTTGTTGTTATGTTCTGAATCTGTGATGTCATCAATTTAGGGGCTTCCTAGGAAGGAAATACTCTCTACTAATGAAAATCAGCAACTATTTTGAACTTAGACTCTGAGGGTTTTACTTAGAGAAATAAAAGGCTTGTCCAGGGTCCTATGGTCAGTACAGGTCAGAGACAGGACTGGAACCCAACTCTGAGGAACCCATTTATCCTCTGCCAAAGTGTCTCTCTCTGATTGTGAGTTGGCTGAGGGTAAGGACTGTCTTTTGCCTTTTTTGTATCCCTGGCACTTAGCACAGTGCCTGACACATAGTAGGCACTTAATGAATGTTTATCAATTTGCTGATTCCAAAAATTGTCAGGAAAAAGGGAAATGTGTAATTCTGAGTTGTAAGATAGATTTCATTCATTCATTCCCCAAGCAATGGACCCTTAAATATGAGTTGATAAAAGAAATTTAAAACCATTTCTAGACATAACCACTACAGAATCTTTTGGAAGAGAGCAATGAGAACAATAAAGTAAAACCTGGCCACATGACTAGGTCTTTCTCAGGTTCTCCTGACATCCTGAGGGTACCAGTGGAACATGTGGGCCATCCACTTCCCTGCTCTGCCAACATGACCAATCCGTCTTCCTTTTTACTCCTATATTCCTTTGATATCATCCTTTACATTGCTTATTTGTCATGTGCTGCAGCCTTCCTGTGCCCCTTGTGCATCTTTCCATTGCCCTGTGGATAATACTCATTTTTAGTTCTTTAGACCCTGTAGACTATCTATTAAAAACCTTACCAAAACCTACACAGAAGTTACCAATGACTATGTAGCCCTGGAACAAGAGCTAAAGTGAGAGCCAATTGTCACCTCAACAACTGGACTGGTTTCACTGTTGTCAGTTAGACATCTGGTGGGCTTGGGGATCTATCATGTCTTGGTGACAATTCACATCAAAGGTCCTGCTTGACCTCTCACCAGGAGATATGTAGCCCAACAGGTCATCGTATGTTGTTAAGCAACAGGCACCATATAGTTTTAAGGTATTTCTGCCAGGCTCACCTGCATTTTGAAAAACAAACAAAATATAGCATTTTTCTCCATCTTGCTACGTAAAATATACTGATGTAGTCTTTGAGGCTCAAGCTCTCCATTGACTTCCTGCATTTGGGTCCATGGACAGGGGGAAATTCCAAACTATAGTCAGAGAATTGGGATGATTAGCAGAGCCATAACTAGGAATTTTTGAACCCAGGGTAAGAACCACAAATTGCATCTGGAGCAAGCAACATGAAAGGAATGGCAGAAGGCAGTAGGGAGAAACAGACACTTTAGTATACTGGGGAGAGGAGTTCATCCCAGAAAGCTATCTGGCAACTTTCTGTTTTAATTAATTGTTCTTTTGAAATAGGTACTAAGCTCTGTTGAATAATGACCAGAAAGACGCTTATTAAGTGTTTAATCTGGACATGGAACTGTCCTAAGTCCTGCTTTCATACATAAGGCAGGAGGGGGCAGGTGGGAATTCATGAGCAAAGTGGCACCATGAATGGCAATTACTTCCCTGGACTCCCTGGAGCTCCTATACTTAAAAAAATGCATAAAATTGTCACTGAACCTCTAGGGGTGTCAGGGAGCACCAAGTTGTCATAGATTTAGATTGGGAAGGGAATTTATAGAATATCTTGTCTGTTGCCTTCATTTTACAGATAAGGAAACTGAGGCCCAGAGAATGGAAGCAGTTTTCCCAAGCTCCTACAACTAATCTTACCAGAAGAGCTGCAATCTGAACTCAGGCCCTCTGGGTCTAAAATCAATTTAGGTATCTAAAATCATTACATATTTCTTCACATGACCTCCTTTAAATACATACATATATGTGTGTGTTTTTTATTGATGCCTTTTATTTTTATAGTCATTTCTGAAAAAAAGAACAACCCTTCCCAAATTGAACCTTCCATTTTAACAAAGAAAATAAACAAAAACACCCAATACAGTAACCTCATCTGACAGTATCCACAACATGTTGCCTGAGTGGTCCCCTACCTCTCTGCCATGAGGAGAGAGGTAGGCTTTATTGTCTGTTCTCTAGAACTGTCATTGGTTTTCCATGAAGGTGGAGTTTGAGTTTATTGGCATTTACATTACTGTATTTTGTTCTCTTGGTTCTGCTTGTTTTGATCTGTACCAGTTCATATAAACCATCCCAGGCTTCTCTGAATGCCTCACCTTTATTATTTCTTACTGCACAATAGAATTCCATATTCATATGTCACAGTTTTGAGGGGTTTTCATCATTTTCTTATTAATGGTCATCCACGACACTTCTAGTGTTTTCTTACTACAGAAAAAGCTACTATAAATATTCTGATACACACATACACATACATACACACATATGTAAAACACCTTTGTTTCTATCTTGGTTTTCCTTGGGGTATCTCTTAGAAGAATTTTGGACCAAGGTAAATACACTTGGCTTCCTAGCCATGTGAAGTTAGCCTTCATTTTGACCATTCCCTTCTACGCACATCACAATAGCCTAAGCAGAAGACAGGCCCTACAAAGTCCCTACTTATCGCTTTTTCTGCAAATACTATGTTAAGTTAAGACCAGTTATAAGGCTATCATTGTCCTTAGCAGTCTGTAGCCATTTGCGTTCTCTAAGATGGGAACTCTCTAGACAGGCACCACATGGGGAGAAATTTGTCGATGTGTCTCTAAAATGAACCCAGAAGGAGCTCAGCAGATCGGTAGTATCAAAGCTCAGGTAACTTGGTATACCAAGCTCAAACAGGAAATGAGGGAGACAGATAACTGAACAGAACCCCCAAAGCTCCAGAGATAACCGCCCCTTGGCCTACTAGCACTGACAGATGGAATTGGATGAGGGGCAAAACTTAATTGCCTGCATTTAGATTAGGTCAAGAAAATATCTTTGGATCTTTACTGGCTGAAAGTGACCAAAAGTCATGGTCCTATCCAAAAGCCCAAGGTGTCTTGGAAACAGGCCAGTTGAGGAAGTGGCCAGCCCAGTACAGGCGTGTTTTTCTCTCCTTCCTTCACTCCCCCACCTCATTTTTCATTCTGCACACACTCTCTATGTCAGAGAAATGTACGCAGACAGAGAGAGCAGCCTATGATCTAATCACACACACGCAGGCATTACACCCAGGCTTGCTGACGATTTTTAAATATCTGATTGATGTGGTAGCTTAGAAACCAATTGTATCTTTGCAGCTAGCTTCAAGTTGCAAAAATCAATCGCACACTGATTTAACAGATTGCTTCAGTGGGGGAGAAACAGAGCAATCAATGATGATGTCAGTAGGCTCTCCGTCATGCAGACCTGAAGGAGGCCGCCGTAATCGGTCTGAAGCGGGCACCGCCAGCCTAACCTCCCAGCCAGCCCTCGGTTTCTTTAGTGCTAAAACAATCTGATCAAAACATCAGGAAGAAGCCTGAGGGTCTGAAGGAAGCCCAGCAAAAAATGAATGATTTCCACATCAGATATGGTAGTGAATTGGGGCTTAAAATGAAAACAGGGTGAGATGTATTGGAAGAACGTGGTTTATATTCAGAAAACTATATGGAAGTGAATTGGATTTTTTCCCCAAGGGACCCCAGGGGAAGTGGTGTAATTGGGCAGGGGGGAGGGGTGGCGAGTGGAAAGAGAAGCAAACAGTTGTAATTGATATTTGGCAGAATTATGAATTTAAGGGAGGCTTATGTGGGTGATTGCAGCTTGGAGCTTGGAAAAGGGGGCAGAAGGAGAAAATTATTTTTATATAAAGTATTTGGCAGAATTCACCATGTGCTTGTAATGTAAATGGGAACATGGGTATTACTAGCTATTCATTCAGCCCATCCTCTGCATAGAGACGAAGAGAAACGAACCATTTCTTCAGGGCTCTGAATAGGCGAATAGCAGAATCCCATAATTACACAGGAATGTGGCTCTCATACCCCCAGCAGGATTCTTTGAATTGATCTAGCACCCTTCCTGAAAGAGCCTGAAGACTCGCTGATGCATTAGCACAGTCTTTTCAGCCCTGGGAGGTATCTAGGGAGGGGCCAGAACTCCTGGGCCCTAGGATCCCATAGGACTGAGGTGCTTGGGAACAGTCACCCTAGTCGTCAGGGGGAATGTGTGGGCCAGAATGTAAATATTCTGCCTCCCAAGCCAGAGGGAGAGTCATGGGTAGAGAGGAGAGAGGAAGGGAGGAGGGAGGCTGGGGCAGAGACAGGAGGGAGAGACAACGGAGGTGGAGAGGGACCGAGGAGGGGAAGGTGAGAAGAAAGGAAAGGAAAGGAGGGAGGAGAAGAGGGGATCAAAGTAAGAGAGCAGAGTGAGAAAGCAAAACGTGATAGATGGAGGAAAGGGAAAAAAGAGGTAGAAGGTGGAAAAGGAAGAGGAGAGGGAGGGAGAGGGTGCAGGCAGTGCAGTGTATTGAAGGGAGCATGGGATCTGGGGTCAAGAGGCCTGGGTTTCAATCCCACCTTTGATTCTTAGTGTCTTGTGACTTTAGGCAAGCCATTTCCTCTAGGCCTCAGTTTCTTCTCTGTCCAATGAGGGAGATGGGGGTAGATGACCTCTAATGGTCGCTTCTGGCTCTGAATCTGGGACCCTATAAAAAGAGATGGAAGAGGGGAAAAGGAGAGGAGAGAGAAAGAAAGGTGAAGAAGAGGGGAAAAGATGAAGTAGATGGAAGAAGTGGTCAGGGAGAAAATGAAGGAGAGGGAGAAAGAGGGCAAGTGAGATGACTGAGAGGGGAGAGAAATCAGATAGACTTCCAATGATCGTATTCACTAAACCCAGTGTATCATTTCATCCATGATTGGCTCTTTCCTTAATTCAAAGCCTGTCTAGGGGTGAAATCTCCATCTGACAAGCTGCTTGTGTGACTGGCAGCCCAGCAATGGAGACTGAATTCTAGAACACCCCCTCCACCCCAAGGGACTGACTGCAATGGGCCATACCTCACATAGGCAATGGCATACCTGACTCACTGTCCAAAGGATGCTTTGAGTTGTGTTTCCCAGAGTGAAGCTGGCTTGGCTCTGCCCTGGCTGCCCTCTCTCCCCTGATTTCCCTGGTGCCCAATAGCACACATTTGTGAGCTGCCTGGTTGAAGCAAAAGGTGCAGCCTGTGTCTGGGAAACAGATTGTGGGGTTTGAAAATTATTGCTAAGAGATTTAGAAGTCTTAAGAGAAATTCCAGGAAGCCCAAGGCTTTTGAGTAATAGGCAAATGGAGGGGGGCGGGCACTACCCACCATCTTCTAGCTGAAAGTTGCCCTTTTTAATGACATAACAAGGTTAACAGGGTCAGCCTCCCTGTAGCCAATTTCTAGCTGACCCTGTCTAATGATGCATGGGAAGCCAGGAGGCAGGGAGAGACTGGAAGGGGAGGCGTCTCTATGCTCCCCCTGGGGCCCTAGTATGATCATACTAACTCAAATTTCCATAGCACTCCAATGCAGTCTTACTCTGATGCCTCCTCAGGGTGGGGAAGGAACCTTGACCATGCCATTGGGTTAGGCAACGAGCCCCGAGGGGGGTGTGGAAGGGAAAGGGGTAAGAATAGATGGATCCAACCCCTTCAGTAAGAATAATAGCTGACAATTGTACTTTCACATCTGTAAAGTATCACATGTTCATTATCTCATTCTATCTTCCAATATTCTCTCCCATTCTACAGACAAGGAAATTGAGGATCAGAAAGATGAGGAGTTTTTCTCAGGGTCACACAGCTAGTAAGTATCTGTGGTGAGACTCAAACCTAGGTTAAGCCAACACTATATAGCCACCACATTCTCACTTCAAGTCCTATGAGAGTCCCTGGAGCAAGGGGCCCCCAAATATCATCATCTGTCTCTTAGAGAAAAAGCAGGTAAAGTTTGGGCCTCTATACCCCAACGTCAACACTCTTTGCATCTTTGGGGCCTGTTCCCTCTTTAGGCTCTAATCCAGAGAGTGGCCATGCTGTGTAAAGGTTTTCCTCTCTGGCAATCCAGTAATAAGTAAAACCTGCTCTAAAGGCTGGCTGGGATGCCTCCTTTGTGTGGGAGAAACCAATGGGCTTGTGCATGTTCCTGCAAGTGATCCCGGTCCCTAGGCTCGTGCCTTGTAGCTCCTTTTTGTTGGAAGTTTTGAATGACAGAGCTGGTTTGTGGCTTTGACTCAGTGGAATCTATGACTCTTTGGGCTCGGGGTTAGAACCTGAATGGGCATTTGTTCTCAGCAAAGCTCTGGAGGTCTTCAATGAATAATGGGAAGATTTTCTAAAGATCAATTTAGGATGATAAAACCTTCTCAGTCAGCTTCCAACTCCTTCACCAGAGATTCAAGGCCTTGCGAATTACCCACCATCAAAGCTTTCCAGTCTGTTCTCCTGCTATTCACCTCTGAGTTCCTTGTGTTTCAGGCAACTGAATGACTTTCTACCCTAAACCCAGACCACCACCCCACAAACCATACGCAGCATCTTCACAGCTCTGTGCCTTTGCCTAGGCTGTTTCCTATGTTTAGAATGCTCTCCCTTCCCTTCTTCATCTGCTCAATTCCTCCTCACACTTTAAAGTCCAACTGAAATGTCATGCCTTCAGGAGAGCCCTTCCCACCTCTGCCCCCCAACACCTCCAACAGCTTTCTGGAATGGCTATCATAGGTCATTGTGTATTGTAGTTATCTGTGTTGATATTTCATCCCCCAGCTAGGTTGTGCAAACTCCGAAGGACTTTGGATTTCCCCCAGCATCTAATCTGGTGTGCTCTACACAATGGGTCCTTAGGAGTGGGGGGAGATAGTCACACCATGAGGCATCAGCCCAGAACTTGGAGTGATCCCAAGAGGCAGAGGAAGGCACCCAAAGTGTCCCAACCAAGATCCATGACTTAATTCCCCAGAGCCAAGATCTCAGAGGTCATCTAGTTCCAGAGAGGGCAAGGTTACTTGGATGGTGAGGAGGAGAATGGCCTGTGATTCAAAATCTAACATTCTGTCCATTACGCCATGATGATTAATAGCAATGTTTTCCTATAATTAACAATATTAACTCATATTTATATATTATGTACATATATGCACATATATTTTTCATTTAGACCTATAATTTCATCAATATAAGGAACTTTGAGTATGGAAACTCTCTCCACTAATGAAGATTAGCAACTATTCTTCAACCCATAGTCTGAGAGAGTTGCCTGGAATGCTGGGAGTTTAAATGACTTGGCCAGGGTCACACAACCAGAGGCTGTGTCATCATCCGAGGTAAGACTTGAACCCAGGGCTTCCTGGCTTCTCTATCCATGAGGTCTTTCTGCCTCACTAATATTTTCTATGCCCCATTACATGTATAATTCATGAAGTGCTTTCCCTATAATGAACCTGTGAGGAGGGGTTAAGATATCATTATTCCCATTTTTCAGATGAGGAAAGTGGAGCTCTGAAAAATGAAGTGAGTTGTTTACTATGTTCTCACATCCAGCAATGATTATCAGATATTAATCGCTCTAATTTATGACCCAAACTATAGTCTCTTGCTAATAACAGGGACAGGTTTAGGATAGTGCTTTGAATTCATTAAATGCCACATTCATTTGACTTCCATTAATAAAAAGTAACATTGACACCCAAAGATCATGGTAAATCTGAGTCTCTGAGAACTCCAGTTCCACTCTGGTGGCATTGGAGGAACCTTTGACCTGTTCACTTACTTATTTACTAGTATATCATCTAGTAATTTAACAGAATAGTAATTGACTTCTCAGGCCCCTGGTCATTTAAACAAAGTCACTTTAATCACCAAAGGGGCCCCAGACAACCAGGATTAGATTGCTGGGAAAAGCTGGGTCATTCCTTTAGATCTTAAAGGCAGTGAAGCAGAGTGGGAAAAGACCCGGTTATCGCTGGAATTCAGAGAAACATGGGAAGGAAGGAGAACCAAAGGAATGCTATGTCAATGGCCACAGTGACATGAATGAAAACCACACTGAGAGTCATCAGAAGTCCAATTTAATGCACTGAGCAATCTGGGCTTTAGAGAACCATTTAGGGTCTCTATTTCCCTCCTTTTAGTAGAGAGGTGGCAGATGACAGCTGAGGAACAGTGCAGACCTTGTCAATACTAAAATAATAATAATACCATAAAGAAAGAGCACTGGATTTGGTCAGTAGGCCTAGGTTCAGATTTGGCCTTTTATCTTTGTCATCCTTTGTAAAACTGAGTGCTTTGGATGGGAATCTCCCTGAGGCCTTTTCAAGCTCTAAATCCTATAATTTCAAAGGAACATATCAAGGCTGGCAGGCAGGAGGTAGCTTTGTTCTTGGGCACTAAAGACACCCAGAATCTTGAGAGGGGTATGGGCTCCTTGTGCCCCATCTTCCAACATGTTTCCTCTATGAAATTGGATTAAAATGATCAGCAGAGAAAGCCTGGAAGGGGGAAAGAATACACATATGGACAGGCTGAGTAGGGTATGGAGAAGGGGAAGGGAGGAGCTGCCTCCTCCCCAGCTTCACCTTGTTGATGGTGGGAGATACAAGGATTTAAAGGAGCCTCATGTTTATTGGAGCACCAGTTGGAGGAGAACCCTCCCTCTCTCCTACTGGCTTGCCTCCTCACACCTCTGTCTAGCCCCTGACAGTCCAGTGATTTACAGCCCCGCCTCAAGTCCAGGGCCTGGAGAAGGTGCCCAGATATGCTGTGTCCTAGGAGCAGCCTGACCAATGACCAGTATGGACATGCATCCCATTCCCTTACCAGCTAAAGGCCATCAGGCTGACCTTTGCTAGGGCACAGCCCTTGATGGATATGTGCTACTCAGGCTTCCCCAAGGTCCCTTTCTGTTTTCAAGGGGCCCTTTTGCTGCCTTTGCCTGGAAGATCTGGCTGTGCTCACAGAGCCTTTCCTGCGTCATTCCCGAAGGGAGTTAGAACTCCTGTTTACTGCTATAGCACTGCAGGGAGAATGAAATGCAGTGGAGATGACTCAGGGGTAGCAACCAGGCCCTGGAGATGGGCATTCACTTTTGGAAATGAATGTGGAAAACCACAAAGAGCTACAATCAGTGCCATGGGGAGGAAAAAGCTCTGGCCTCAGAGCCAAAGGCTCAGAGAACTAGAACTGCAAGTGACCCCAGAGTTGGCCTATGAGTTCAACATCTCCACTTTAAAGGTGAGGAAACTAAGGTCCAGAGAGGGGAAGGAACTTGCTCATATGGACCATAAATGGCAGAGGAAGGATTTGAACTCAGGTCTTCTGAAGATTTAGATCCAGGCCTTCGCTCTGTCATTTCCTAGCCATGTGATTGTGGGTGAGTTCATAGGATCTTAGGACCCTTGGGTTTTTTTAAAATTTTTTTGGAGGGCAATTAGGGTAAGTGACTTGCCCAAGGCCACACCGCTAGTTTTTTGTATTAAGTGTCTGAGGCCGTATTTGAACTCAGGTCCTCCTGACTCCATGGCCGGTGCCACCTAGCTGCCCTGCAGGACCCTTGATTTTACAGGGAAGGAAACTGAGCCCCACAGGAGTGAAGTGACCTAGGTAAGATCACACAGCCAGATTTCAAACCCAGATTTTCTGACTTTAAACCAGAGCTTTTGCCAATGGTTCTGGTCCCTGGACCAAGCCTCACAAAATGTACCTGGAGTGGGCAATACAAAAGACACCCTTGACTTACCTTTTTTAGACATTAGTTCCGTGAGCTAAGACTCTAAGGATGTCAGTGCTGAGGAAGCCATCACTGGGGAAGAGTGCACCTATAGAAGAGCCACTGTGGGAAGGGGAAGGAAAGAGAACAAACATTTATACAGTGCTCCTAGTGCCAGGCACTGTGCAAAGGAAGAAGCACAGAATTTGGGAGCTTCATATTTTCAGTCAGTGAGTCAGTCAATAAGCACTTACTATATACCAGGCTCTGCACTAAGTTTTGGAGATAGAAGGAAAGGCACAAACAGTCCCAGTCCTCAAGGGGCTTGTGCTCTAACATAGGAAGCAACATGTAAATATGTACACAGAAGATATTATAGTCCAAATGGAGCTGAAGACACATCATGGGGTGGGGTGAAAAAAGCTTCCTGCAGAAGGGAGAATTTGGGTTGAGTCTTGGAGAAGCTAAGAGGTAGAGCATTCAAGGAACGGGGGCCAGTTAGTGTAAAAATACAGAAATGGGAGTTCCAGTGTTGTACATGAGGAAGAGCAAATAGGCTAGAGTGTGTGGAAGGCCAGGTTAGGAAGAACTTCAAATGTCATACAGAGGATTTGACCCTGGAGGTAATAGGGAACCACTGAAGCTCACTGAGTAGGGGAGGAAGATGACACAGTCAGATCCGCCCTTTAGAAAAATCATTTGGGCAGTTGAGTGGAGGTTGGATTGGAGTAAGGAAAGAGAGACAAGGAGACCCATTAGAAGGTTACTGTGATAGTCGTGATGAGAGTGAGAGCTAGGATTGTGGCTATGTGAATGGAGAGAAGGGGACTTTAGATAAGTTAGGTTGTGGAGGAAGAAATAATGAGACTTGACAAAGGATTGTATATGTGAGTAAGTGATGGGAGGAGTCAAAGATGACATGTGAGTCCCAGTGATCCACTCAACAATAATAAGGATGTTGGGAAGAGGCCAAAGTCTTGGGGAGAGGGGAAGAATCATCTCCCATTCTTTTTTGTACATGTTGACTTTGAAATGAAAGTAATAAATAAATAAAATAGAATAAAAGAGGGAGAGCAGGGGAAGCAAGTCCTTCCCCTTTTCTCAGTTCAGTTCATGGCATCTAGGCTGTGGGTGAGCTGGAATTTTCACCCTCTGGACACGGCAGTCAAGAGTGATGGGAAAGTGATCAGAAGAAAGGATATTAGAAAAAAGAGCAATAGGCTCAGTCTCTTTGGTTTTAAAGACACAAGAGTTCAATTAAAGGAGGCTATCTTCACTTGAGATTTTCAATAAGTGGTTGGCAAGCTGAACAAAGCAGCTAGGTGGCTCAGTGGATAGAGCTTTGGGCCTGGTGTTAGGAAGACTTGAGTTGAAGTCTGGTCTCAGAAATTTACTAGCTATGTGACCCTGGGCAAGTCACTTAACCCCTGCTTACCTTAATCCACTGGAAAATGAAAATTACTCCAGTGTCTTTGCCAAGGAAACTCCACATGAGGCCACAAAGTCAGACACAAGTGAACAACAATATGGGACTGGAGGTCAGGAGAGAGGTTAGGCCTGGATATGCAGATCTGGGAATAATTTTCATACAGGTGATAGATAATTAAATCCATCATAGCTAATGAGATCCTCAAGAGAGATAATATGGCAGGAAAAGAGAAGAGGTCCCAGGATAGAACCTTGAGGGACATCCATGATTAGGAGGCATGCCATGAATGAAGAACCAGCAAAGGTCAAATAAAAGAAGAACCAGGAGAGAGCAGTGCCAGAAAAACCAACCTAGGAGAGAATATCCAGGAGAAGAGGTGATCAACATTGTCAAAGGTCTCAGAGAGGTCAAGAAAGAGGAGGTTAAGGCAAGTAAGAAATCAATGGTGAATCTGGAGAGCTTAGTATTTATTGGTTGAATAATGAGTCCAGAGGCTAGATTTCAGAGTTTAGAATAAAGTGAAAGGAGGGAAAGTAGAGTCATTGAGTAGAGAGACAGCTTTCTAAAGGAGCTTAGCTATGAAGAGAGGAGAGATATGGGACTAAAGCTAGTAGGGATAGTAGGATCAAGTGAGGGTTGGTTGTTGTTGTTGTTGTTGTTAAGGAAGGGGAAAACATGGGCATTTTTGTAGGCCAGGGGAAAAGATACTGTAGTCAGGGAGAGATTCAAGATAAGAGAGAATGGGGATAATAGTAGAGGCAATCTGTTGGTGAAGTCAGGAAATGATGTGATGAAGAGGGATTAGCCTTGGTAAAGAAAAGGGCTACTTCTATATCTGAGACCGGAGTGAAGGAGATAATGGGGGAAGATATCTATAAGATGTGAGATAAAGAGGAGGGAAGAAGGAGGAGCTCTCTTCAAATAGACTCAATTATTTTCTTGAAGTATTAGGTGAGGTCCTCTGCTGAGAGAAAGAGTGGGAGAGGGGGTACCATGGTAGGCTTACCAAGAGATGAGAAGGCTTGGAACAGCAACTGTGCAGAGTGTGATAGCAAATCAGTTAGGGAGAAAGAGAAGGCTTGACTTGCTGCCATGAAGGCTCAGTTGAGATTTCAGTGTTCAGTCATTTTTCAGTCATGTCTGACTCTTCATGACCCCATTTGGGGTTTTCTAGGCAATGATACTGGAGTGGTTTTCCATTTCCTTCTCCACCTTAATTTACAGATGAGGAAACTGAGGCAAACAGGGTGAAGTGACTTGTCAAGGTCACATAGCTAGTGTGTGGGGTTAGATTTGGACTCAGGAAGACCAGTGTTCCTGACTCCAGGTCCAGCACTTTATCTACTGCACCACTTAACTGCCCCTCAGTAGAGATTAGATAGCATAAATTTTAGTGGAAACAGTCAGCATAGTTTTGTGTTTTTTTGCAGCAGAATTTTAATAGGAGAGAAGGTAAATGGTGGGAGTAATCTAGGGAACAAGGGAGTCAAGTAAACAAGGGAGCAAGGGAGTCAAGAATAAAGGACTGTGTAAAGGTCAATTGGTTCAACAAAGGGTTGGGCTAGGGAAGGTAGGCAATTGTAGCTAGTACTGGTAGTGACAGCCTTGGGAAGAAATGAGGGATAAGAGAAAGGAGATAACAGTAAGAATGAAGAACAGGGTTAGGGGTCATAAAGAGAAGAGAAAGGTAGAATGATAAAGTTAATAATCAGATAAAGGAATTTTGGAATTAATGAATGAGGAAGTAGACCTCTTGATGGCAAGATCAAGTGTGGCTAGAGGTGGAATGGAGGAATAGGTCACTGTGATTGAGTAGATTGAGGAACTGGGGAGAGTATTTGAAGGACCATCAATAGGAATGTTGAAGTCCTCTACTGTGAAAGCAGGAGATGAAGAGGAAAGATTATGAGACAGATACTAAACTCTTTTAGAAAAGGAAGGAAAATGCCACAGGGGTCAATAGATAACAGTCACCAGGATCTGAACTGAGTGATAATTTCAAATAGTATGAACTTCAAAGAAAAGGTTACTTAATGCAGTGGAGTCATCAGGAGGGCATCAGCATCAGTGAGAACCACAAGATAGAAGAAGTGAGATAGGAAGGGCTTTAAGATGCAAAGAAATTTGTTAATTATGGAGCAGGCATTGCAGAAAACATAGTTGAAAGAGCAGACAGATCTGGGGTGGGATTTGGTGGGGAATGTTGAGCTATATAAGTCTGAGGGGAAAGCAAGTTGGGGATGGAGAAGCTTCCATATAGTTTAATTTTTTTTTGCTTTTTGGAAGGGGGAAGGCAGAGCAATTGGGGTTAAGAAACTTGACCAAGGTCACATGGCTAGTGTTAAATGTCTGAGACTGGATTTGAACTTAGGTCCTCCTGACTCCAGGGCCTGTGCTCTATTCACTGTGCCATCTAGCCATCCCTAGCTTTTTAAAAATATAGTTTTTATATTGTTATCTGGGGGCTCTGAGTCATTTGATTGTGGTGAATATAAAGGAATGAGAGCATGCTAATCATTGAGAAGTGAGTTAAAGAGGTTGGAGACACCCACTGGCAGATGCATGTGATCAGACTGTTCTAGATCATCCCTTGAGATTCAACATTGTGGCAAGTTGGTGATGTGTGTTCTAAGAGGCTATTTGTAACTCTTAACAACCATACAAAAGAAGGCTCCAAATCACTAATGATATGGGATATACAGATCAAAATAACCCCCAGGTTCTGCCTTACACTCAGCAAACTGGCAAAGAGGACAAAAGAAGGAAATAGAGTTAGAGGGGTTGTAGAAAGACATTGTTGGAGCTATGAATTGTACAACCATTCTGGAAAGCAATTTGGAATCATGCAAATAAAGTGATTAAAATATTCAAACCCTTTGACCCAAAGATTTCACTGCTGGTCATATATACCAACATGGTTGATAACAAAGGCTCCATATATACCAAAGTATTTATAGCGGCACTCTTCATGGTAGCAAAGTACCTGCCCATCCAGTGGGGAATTACTACATGAATGGATTTGAATATTCCTAGACTATAAGAAATGACTAATATGGTGACTACAGAAAAACCTGGAAAGACTTAACATAAACTGATACAGAGTAAAGTAAGCAGGATCAAGAAACAATATCTATAATGACTATGTTGGACAATATAAATGGAACAATAATGTAAATGGAAAGAACCACAAAATAACTGAAAGTGAATGCTGTAAAATTATAAAGCTTTAGAGCCTGGCTCAGTTCCATTGCAGAAGTAGGGATGTCCACAAGTGTGCGATGTTGGGTGTAACACTAGATTTTTTTCAGTGTATTGATAGGTTTTGATTTTTTTTTTTATTTTCTCTTCTTAAAAAAGAATTCTTTGTTATGAGGGATGGCTCTCTGGGAACAGGGGAAAGGAGGTAAATACAAGGGGAAATCTAGACAATATAAGAACAAAATATATCAAAATATACTTTTTAAAAATATTGGTTCCTAGATGGTGGAGTAGAAACAGCATTTCCGCACAGCTCTGGCTCCCACCAATTCCAATTTATGTAAAAGGAGACTCTAAACAACCTCTGGAACTCCAGAACCCAAAATGTCACAGAGAAGCTAACCTCCCGCTGAGAACAGCCCAGTAGCCCGGCAGGGAGCGGCTGGCTTAGCACTCTGGGAGCTGAGCCTAGCCCCATGTAAGCCAGCAGCCAACTGGAGGGACTTCAGAACACCAGCAGCTGTGGGGTTTCCAGAATTACCAACACATAGATGCCAAGGACAAAGTGAGAGGTCAGTGTAGTGTGGACTTTGGGACCAGTAGTTGGGAGTGTGTGGCATTTTCCCCCAGGGTGAGAAGCTGCTGAGACACTTCAGTGCAGCTGCAGCCCCTAGCCTGCAGACTGTGGTGGCACCGGGCGATCAGTCTGGTGGGTAAGTACTCTAGCTTTAACCTTCGTGGATCTAGATTGCAATCTGGGGTGGAGGTCCTAAGGTGTGGGACCAGCTTGCCAGAGTGTATGGAGGCTTCAGAGACGGCACCCAACTAATACCTCCAGCAGCTGAGAAAACCCCAGCATTTGGGTCGGAAGCTCCTCTGTCTGGTGGCAGAGTCCTATTGTGACAAAAAAGCCCAGGGGTCAAGTGACTGAGTGGCAACATGAGTAGGCAAAGGAAATAAATAAACAGAATACCCCAACTTTACACTCCTACTTTGGCGACAAAAAGGATCAAAGCATGGAACAGGAGGAAGAGAGTGAAGTCAGAAATCCTGCACCAAAAGCTTCCAAGAAAAATACCAGCTGGTTATAGGCCATAGAGGACCTTAAGAAGCAGATAAGAGATGTGGAGGAAAAACTGGGGAGAGAAATGAGAACGATGCAAGAAAATTATGAAAGGAGAGTCAACAGCCTGATTGAGGAAAATAACACCTTAAACATAGACTAACACAAATGGCAAAAGAGGCTCAAAAAGTCAATGAGGAGAAGAATGCCTTAAAAAGCTGAATTTTCCAGATGGAAAAAGAATCTCAAAAGCTCACTGAGGAGATTCATTCCTTCAGAGTTAGACTGGAGCAAATGGTAGCTAGTGACTTTATGAGAAATCAAGATACCATTAAACAGATCCAAACAAATGAAAGAATAGAAGGCAATGTGAAATATCTCATGGGAAAAACCATTGACCTGGTGTAGCAGCAAGTACCCCAATATCCCCACGGTGACTGCAAACACAGGTTCTTAGATCTGCTTTTCAAAAGGAAAGCAACTCAAAATGGGTTAACAAGCTTACTTTAATCAAACAAACATATTACCTAGTTCAGGGGAAAAAGGTCAGCACCCCAAACTTCAGAGTTATAGAACTTACAGATCAAACAGACAGGCTTCCAAACTGTCCAACCATTATATCAATACCAAATCACAGTTACCAGAGAGTGAAGCATCAACATCTGAGTTTTCAAAGCCGGGAGGCTCTCAACAACGGCTTCCCAGAGTCTCATCTGGTCAAATCACACAACACTTCTCAAAGTGAGCCCCAAAGCAAAGCCTCTCATCAGAGTTTATATAGCCTTCTCCTGGCTCAGAGATTGTAGCAACCTTCTGGACCCACTGCCCAATCACAAAGTATCAAGGTGTGGGCTTTCCTGAAAAACAAGCCTCCCACCACAGGCTCCAGGTGCACTTAAGCAGGGAAGATCTTTAAATTTGCATTTCCATTACACCTGGAAAATAGATCCAAGAGAGATAATTTAAAAATTATTGGACTACCTGAAAGCCATGATCAAAGAAAGAACCTAGAAATCATCCTTCAAGAAATTCTCCAGGAAAATTGCCCTGATGTTTTAGAACCAGAGGGCAAAATAGAGGTTGAAAGAATCCACAGATCACCTCCTGTAAAAAATCCCAAAAAGAAAACTCCTAGGAATATGATAGCCAGGTTCCAGAATTCCCAGATCAAGGAGAGAATATTACAAGCATCCCGGAAGAAACAATTTGAATATTGTGGAAACTCAATCAGGGTAACATAGGATCTGGCAGCTTCTACACTGAGGGATCAAAGGGCTTGGAATATGATATTCTGGAGGGCAAAGGAGCTGGGATTAAAACCAAGCATCACCTACCCAGCAAAACTGAGTATCATGTTTCAGGGGAAAATATTGGTCATTCAGTGGAATAGAGGACTTTCAAGGATTCTTGATGAAAAAACCAAAGTTGAACAGAAAATTTGACATTCAGATACAAGAAGCAAGAGAAGCTTGAGAAGGTAAACAGGGAAAATAAATCATAAGGAACTTATCAAAGTTGAACTATTTACATTCCTACATGGAAAAATGATAATTGTAACTGATGAAACTTTTCTCAGTATGAAAATAGTTGAAGAAGGGTAAATGGGCATATGAATACATATGTGAATGTGTGTATATATATATATGTTTACAGGTATACATAGATACAGGGCACAGGTCGAATTTAATGGGAAGGGATTTTACTTAAAAGGTGAAATTAAGAGGTGAGAGTAGAGATGGGGAGAGACAGAATATGGTAAACTATCTCATAAAGAAGAGGCAAAGGAAAATGGTTACAAGGGAGGGGAAGAACAGGAAGGCAAAAAGGCAAAACCTTATTCTCAATGAATTTGGCTCAGGGAGAGAATGATATACATACTAAATAGGATATCTCACCCTACAGGAGAGTAGGGGGGAAGGGGACAAAAGGGGGGATGATGGAAGGGAGGGCAGGCTGGGGGGGAGGGAAGTTGGAAGCACCCACTTTTGAAAAGGGACAGGATCAAAGTAGAGAATAGAACAAGTGGGAGGTGGGATAGGAGGAAGGGAAATATAATCTGTCTTTTACAATATATCTACTATGGTAATGTTTTGCATGGCTACATATGTACAACCTATACTGAATTGCTTATCTTCCCAATAAGGGTGGGTGACAAGGGAGGAAAGGAATGAATCTGGAATTCAAAGTTTTAAACCAAATGTTTAAGATATATATATATATATATATATACTATTATTAATAATATTTTACATGTAATTGGGAAATAAGATATACAGGCACTGGGGCATAGAGATCCACCATGCCCTACTGGAAAAGTCCAAGGGGATATGGGGGAAGATATGGGAGAGAGCAGATTGGATTAGGGGATATCCTGTGGCACTGCTGTTCTAGGGTGGTGGGTAGGGGAAAAAGGGAAAAAATTGTAACTCAAAATCTGGTTGAAATGAATGATGTAAACCAGAAGTTAATAAAGCATTTGAAAAAAAATATTGGTTCCTACCCCAGCAGGAAGCATTTAAGAAATTAACCTTCTCATTCCTGTGGATCTAGCCGCATAGCATGTCAAAGCTAAAAAGGACCTGCAGAGAGCATCTCAACTAATTGCCTCAATTTGAAGATGAAGAAGTGGAATGCCACAAAAGAAAGGTGTCTTCTCTAAGGTTCTAAAGGTTTGACAGAGGTAAGGCCCAAACTTAGGTCTTGTGACATCCAGTCCACTGTCCTTTGCACTAGGCCTTTTTGCCTCCATTTCCTGGTTCCTTATACTCTGTCCAGCTTGTGATTTGCCCCCTGTACCCTCTTGCCAGTCTGTACTGATAAACTGAATATAGCAAGGTGGAATTGGTAAGGTTTAGGTGTCAGTTAGAAGGCTATTGTAATAAGAGGTGGTGGGCTTCCCAGATTGGGAATGGGGGCTGGGCAAATGGAGAGCACATGGGACAAATAGGGGAAATGTTGTGAATTTAGAAATGATAAGATCTCGTAATTGATTGGGTACCAGGCTTACTTGGAAGAGAAGATTGAAATTACAAACTTGGGAGACCAGTAGGATGGTGGTTAACAATAACAGGAAAGTTAGGAAGAAAGGATGGTTGGGGGATGATGGCTTCTTTTTTGGACATGCTGAGTTTGAGATACCTATGAGACATATGGTTCAACCTATCCAAGAGGCAGTCAGACAAGTACCTACTATATGTCAGGCACTATTCTGACCACTGGGGAGACCAAGAGAAAATCATGACCTAATAGCCTTCAAGGAGCCTACATTCTACTGAGGGGAAGCAGATGAGTGAATGCAGAGTTTAGTCAAAATAAATACTGTGTATTTTGAGGGGTTGGGGGAGCCTTGACAATTAGGGGGAGTTAGGAAAGGCCCCTAGTAAGAGGGGCCACTTGAGCTGAGTCTTAAAGAGACAAGAGATTGCAAGAGATGGAGGTAAGGAAGGAGAACATTCCAGGCATGAGGGACAGCTGGTGCAAAGGCATGGACACAGGAGATGGAATGTTGTCTGCCCTTCCCAGAATCTCAGTTTCCCCCCCATGTAAAATGAAGGGTCTGGACACCAAGGCTTTCGAGGTCCCATCTAGGTCTCCAGCACTCTGATTCTGAAATGTGGAATAGTAATGATTTTCAGGCCTACAATTTGTGGCACTTTTCGGCTGTGTGTGTGTTGGGGGGTGGGCAGACAGAAGGGTTTTCTGAAGTAGTGAAGATAACGAGAACCCCCAGAGCCAGCTGAAGTGAGAGGAAATGACAGAGCTGAGAACAGACGGCAGTCCTTCACATTTCATCACGTGGGCAGTGGGACATGCCATTTCTTTTTTTAGTGACGCTGAAGAGCAGGAAGAATGAGCAGCAGGAGAGCGGTTTTGAGTTACATGGGCAAGGGGGCACTGAAAGCTGGGTATTTCCAGGGGTGGGGGTGAGGCCAGCAAGGAAAGCTAAGAAGAAAGAGGGTGGTTTGGGGGTGTGTGGAGGAAGGCAGGCATAGCAACCAAAGCTTTACAGCCCCTGAAAGTGCATTAAGGGAGAGAAGCCCAGAAAGAGACAGCACTGTTACATAGGAGCCTGTGTGGCTGAGTTGTGTGTGTGTGTGTGTGTCTGTGTGTGTGTGAGTATTCGTGCATATGTGTGTGGTGTGTGTGCATGTGTGTGTGTACATGCATGTGTGTGGACAAGTGTGTGCATATGTGTCTTTCTTTGTGTGCCAAATTGTGGTAGGTGGGCTTCATTCTACTTAACCAATGAATGGTTAGTGGTATCTTAATATAAAAATATGCTTTCAGTTAGCATGCCAAAATAAATCCATTTAAATTAAAAAGCATTTATTAAGTACTTACAATGTGACAAACTTTTTCCTACTTGTGGGGATTACAAAGACAAAACTGAGACAGTGCCTGCCCTCAAGGAGTTCACATTCACAAATAAGTACAGTTCATGATCTCAAACTCACACTGGCAGGCTGGGTCCCTTGGAGATTTGAGAGCTAACCATTCTAGTGCTATAGCTTATGTGCTCCCACCGGAGTGCCTCTTACCCTGGGTTATTAGTTGATCTCAATTAGTCAGCCAGACTTTTAGAAAGGTGTATTTTATTAAGGTGGAACATATGAGAACAAGCATCATGAAACATTCAGTTAAAAGTCTGTGACATGTAGAGTCCAAGGAAAAGTGGGCTCAAGCTTAGAGAGCACACGTGGTGAAGGGGTCATGGAAGTCTTTTTGCTGAAACTCTCAGCATGTTCCTCTTGGGTGGTGGTGTTGCTGCACTGGCTGTTCAGTCTTCAGTTGTCTGACTGTTGTGACCCCATTGGGGGTTTCTTGGCAAAGACACTGGAGTGGTTTGTCATTTCCTTCTCCAGTTCATTTTTACAGATGAGGAAACTGAGGAAAATAGCATGAAATGATTTACCCAGGGTCAAACAGCTAGTATTTGAGGCCAGATTTGAACTTAAGAAGATGAGTCTCCAGTACGCCATCCACTGCACCACCTAGCTGTCCAAGAGTTTGGAGTAGTTTGCCTTTTCTTTCTCCAATAGATTAAGGCAAACAAAGATTAAATGACTTGCCCAGGATCACACTGTTAGTAAATGTCTGAGGCTGGGTTTGAACTCAGGTCTTTGTGACTCCAGGCCCAGTGTTCTATCTACTGGGCTATGTGGCTGCTTCCCTTATTAGGTATGGTGTAGTTTTTAATAGGATCTTTGTGGAGTCTTAAATCTGCTTTCCTAATTTCATCCAGTCTGTCCTTGGCTCTCAGTGTAGACATTGCCATCATTTATCCAGGGATACTGTTAGGATGACAGTAAAAAGATGGGAAATCCTCAAACCAGTTAGAGGTTCCCAAACTTATTTGGCCTACCACCCCCTTTAAAAAATTACTCAGCACTCCCCTAGGGTTAGGTTAGTTTAACCCTTATTTTTATTCAATGCCCCCCAATTATACCTGAGGCTACTACCCCCCCCCCCATCATTCCAGCACACTCAGGTGGTGGTATTGCCCACGTTGGGAACCTTTGTTCTAAACCCTTTAAAGCTGACAAGATCTGTCTCTAGTCAAGAAAGGGGCCAGGTGTTCTAGAGACCCAAGGGAGGGAGTTCTAGCCAAATTGCTGAAGATTAGGAACTCTCCCCCCACCCACTGAAGGCTTAATTCTCAGAAATTTGGATAGAACAACCTCTCTTGATTCTCTTCTTGCTCAAAAATCCCCAATTCCAAGGAGCTCCATCTTACACAGGCCGCAGAGCGTGGCTGAGTCCCTCAGTCAACCTGAATCAAGTCTTATTGGACTTAGGGAGGTGTTCAAGCCTTGATCAAGCCTAGTGAACAAAGGAGATGTGTTCTGACCTAATAAATATATCTTATCACTTACTGTAGGCAGGGTGGAGGGGGAGTGGGGGAGACTTGATTGATTTACTCACATAATCCTCACTCTTACATAAGTATATTCAAAATATGTACAGACTAAATACAAAGAGGGGGGTAGTACACTAACAACTTGGGGAGGAAAGAAGGCCTCTTAGAAGTGACACCCAGCTAGAGGGAGCACTAATGAGGCAGAGTTCTAGGTCCCTTCTAGTTCTACAAGCCTCCCCTCCTTTCTGGCTCTCTTCATTGCCTCCTTGAGAATTCATCCCTTCATTGGCTTTAACCATTCCTCTCTGCTGAGAGCTCAGCAGGTGAAAGAGGAAAGAAGATGGCTCCACATGGCTTCTTAGTGGTTGACCAGTGTGGGAGCCAACATTTAGCTGTTCACTTGGAGTCCACAGTCACAGGGTCATTAATTGGTTACTACTAGACATCGAGATTCAACATAAGCAACCTCAACCCTCCTCCTAGAACAATGGAACTATTTTCTTTTAGCCTCACCTTCTCTGGGCCCAGGGAGGGAAATGGTCCTCTTCCTTAATAATGCTTGCCTTGACACCTGGGTCTCTGATTCTGCCCTCTTGGCTCCTTTAGGCCTTGCTCCAACAATTGGATTCTTTCTCTGTCCCTTTGTTTCTGGTCTTCTAGCTCTGTGTGTGTGTGTGTGTGTGTGTGTGTGTGTGTGTGTGTGTGTGTGTGTGTGTGTGTGTGTGAGATCTTTGTCTCTATGTCTTTCTTTCCCCTCTCCCCTCCACTTCTCTCATCTCTGTTTGTCTTTCTGTCTTTCTTCCTCCCCCCTTCTCTCCTCCATTATGGATTCTTTTCCCTCCCCTTCCTGTCCTCCTGCACCCCCCATCCCCTAACCCTACCTCCCAAATGCTTAGTTCTTCCATATTCTAAGGACACTTTCCCTTGTCTTGTAACTTCCTAAGCATTGCTTTTCTATCCTTTAATGTTAACCTTCTCAAAAAAACCAATAAAAAGCAATATACAACTTGCTGATTCCAGTTCCTTCCTGCTCACTCTCTCCCCCAACCCTTGCGATCTGGCTTCATCCCAAAACACCTGACTGAAGCTGGTTTCTCCAAAGTCACCAGTGACCCTGAAACTTTCCCACTGCCTGACTTCAGTCCCTTCCATTCCCAGCTCCTCAGAGGCCCTAACCTTGAGATGAGGGTGTGGCCCTCCATGGCCTCCAAGGGCCCTTCCAGCTTTTAGCCCACACTCCATCACTTTATTTCCCACGGCTCACCTTCACATACCCAAACTTTGTTATTAGATGCTCAGCCAGTCACCAGATATTGACTTAAGTAGTGCCTACTGCATGCCAGGTCCAGACCCTGTGCTGGGTTCTGGGGATAAAAAGATAAAAAATGAAATAGTCCCTATCCTCAATGACTTTACATTAGAATGGAATAGAATTCAGTTTTTCATTGTGCCTTTACTTCACCTATGCCCCCTCAAAATGTTCTCTCTCCCTATCTTTGCCCATCCTTCAAGGCCCAGATTAAATGTCACCTCCTCTGTGAACCTTCCCAGATGTCTCCTTTCTAATTTCTCATCACCCTTGGTACTTCTGTCCTAACATTCCTCTCTTTTCTCATTTGTCCTGTAGTTTGTAAACTTGTTATCCCTCTACTTGGCTTTAAGATCCTTGAGGGTATAGCCAAGGTCTTATCTAGACTTTGCATCACCACAGGGCCCAGGACATTGCTTGGCACATAGCAGGTGCTGGATTGGTTGATGTGTCTCAATCTTGCTCAAGGTGGGATGTGTGTCCTGGGGACAGAAGCGCTCTATACTTGACAGCCTGCCCTGAAGCTTGATGCCACAGTGGCACTCTCTCTCCTCTGACAGTCTGACAGCTGGCAGGCATGCCAGGCTTCCACGTTTGGTTTCATTTCCTTTGCCATTGTGTTCCCTGGAGATCAGAAGTAGATAACAGTTGCCCAACACTAAGAATGAGCATTCTTGGCTGGTGCTGGTGCGAGGGCTTCCCAGTAGTAGTCAGGCACAACCCCAGCTTCCTCATGGCACATCCCCAGGCTGGGCCTTACTTCTAGGCTCAGCAAAGAGGGCTTCACTCCTTTTTGGCCTGTCAATCAATTAACAAGTAGTTATCGAGTGTTCCCTAAGTTCCCAGGCCTTTGGAGGGATTTGGAGGCTGTTTATTGGGGCTAGTTCTCTCCAGTCCCCTATGACCTCAAACATATTGTGCAATGCTGGGCATCTGAGATATCCAAATTGGGTTCTTATCTCCCTACTGAACCTCAAGTTCAATGCAGAAAGTGAACCTTTCTTGTCCTAAATTTTGTTTCTCCCCCAGGACTCAGGACAGGACTCTGCACACAGCAAGCCTTTAATAAATGTTGTTTGGGCTGTATTATATTGTATCAAACATAGGCTGGCCTCCTGAAGCCCTTTGGCTTTATTCAACTAAGTGATGGGAAGAGTGTGAGCATGACCCCATCAGCTCAAGCACAAAGAAGGCAAGTTATTTGAGGCCTAGGAATTGGGGAGCTGGCTTAAATGATGACTAGTGAGCATTTCTTCGGGGGCTCCTGCTTGAACCCCTTATAATACTGAGGTTTCCACTTCTTTATCTCAATTCAGCTTCATTCTAACCCTGAGAGCTAGGGACTAAAATTATTATTATTACCTACATTTTAAAAATAGGGAAACTGAGTCTCAGAAAGATTTTTTTTTTAATGTTTTGTTCATGCCGACACTTAAGCATCAAAGGCAGGAACTGAACCCAGGCATCATGATTCTGAGTCCAATATACTTCCTACCACACCATGTTTTTTTCTTGGCATTTAAGGCCCACTACAAATACTTCCCAGTACACACTAGACAAAGTGCCCTCCTTTGCCTACAACCAAGTCATTTCTATCTCTATATTTTCGGTCTTGTTGTGCCTTCTTCCCAGAATGTCCACCCCATCCTCTACCACTGTTACAATCCTGCCCTTTCATTAGTATCTAGCCCAACTATCACTTTCTACATGAAACTTTCCCAGCTGACCCCAGTCCACAAGGCTCTTGAGCCTCTTTAACTCCTGTGGGCCTCATAGTATATAGCACTCACCTGGCCCTTCTTCACAGACTGGCTCATATTATCTTCTGGTTTACATTCAAGTCTAATTTCTCTAGGACCATTAATTATAAGCAGAACAGAGGCCTTAAGGTCAGAGGATTCTAGCTCTGGTTCCTCTGCTTCCTAGTCATGTGATCTTAGGCAAGTCACTTCCTGTCTCTGGGCCTCAGTTTCCTCAACTCTAAAGTGGAGGGGAGGGACTAGCCCTTGAAGCCCCCTTCTAGCTCTGCCTCCTATAATGCTATGATATCCCCAAGACTTAGTTTCTTCATCTGTAGAACTGGAATAACAATAGAAGCCCTATCTAGCTACCATTAGATGATTGTGGAGATGGCTCTGAGCTCTATCTGTGTGCACGTGGAAGGAAACATTCTCTTTCTCTTGTTTCACCCACAGTGCCCTAGGACAATACCAGGCACACTGGAAGCACTCAGAAATGGAACTAGGTATTCCCTAATGGTGTAGCCTATAGAAATATGTGACTGGGTGAGGAAATCTCAATTTTGCTGCCACCAGCTTCAATTTCTGCTTCCTAATTTAATATCTTTTTCCAAGTGAGTGCTGCTATGTAGCATTTAGCTAAAGAGACATGACCCGGTACAATTTGTTCAATGAAATCATTCCCAGCGTTCAATTTTTAACCAGAGAAAGTGGCTAATTGTTCTTCAGCGCTTAATGCTCTTATTAAATGTCAATAATTATTCTCAGCTTCATCCTATCCAGTTGTGTCTTTACTGAAGCTCTCACATCATTCCGAGGTTTGCTTAAATTTGAAGGGGAAAGTGCCCACAAGTTTATTGACTTGTCAAGGATTCAAAAAAGAAAGAGATTTGCTTGCAATTAAGACATCCTTAATCTTTGGATACACATACCGTCCTCACCCTACAAATTGGAGCATGGGGGCCACTTGGCAGGACTCCAGGTTCCTGGTGGGCTTGGCCGTCCCATCACACTTACTGACTTCTGGAATGTCCAAGAGGGAGGGGAGAGAAGAGGAAGGGAATAAGCATTTATATGGTCCCTACTAAGTGCCAGGCATTTTCTAAATATTATCTTCTTTGATCCTCACAACAACCATGCAAGGTGGATGCTGTTATTATACCTATTTTACATACTTTCCTCAGTGCCCCCACATTCTGCTTCCAAATTGCTCTAAGGTTCTGTGTTAGTCAACCATCATAAAACCTTAGGGGCAAATACAGGTTTATTGAGGACTGGGCCCTCAGCAGAATATCTGAAGACAACATGCCTTTGAGGTAGGCCTCAACTAGCACAGAACCACTACATCCAGCTCTGGATGTGGCAAATAGGAAGTTTCATCTTCAGGAGAGGAACTGAAACATTCAAGTTAGAAAACCCAAGTTCAAGTCCCAGCTCTGAAGTTTTATGACCTATATGACCTTGGCCAAGTCCAGAAGTTTCTTTGAGCCTTGGTTTCCTTCTTTTAAAAAAGAAGGGAAAACTTCCTCATAGGATCAAATAACATACATAAACCACTACCTGTGTTTATTATGATTGTTTTTGCTGTCGCTGAATGAATGGATGGTCATTCTGGGCTTTAACCTGTGCTCTGACAAATGAGGAGATTGGGCTGATAAAAGAATCACCAAGTCCTCTTCCTGTTTTGACACTGTTCCTTCGAAGGTCCCTTCTGGCTTTGAGAGTCTCTGTTCCCAGCTCTGACATTGTGTATTTCTAGATGACTGAGAGCAGATGGCCTGATCCATTTAGGCATGAGCAAACAGCATCAAACAATATGGCAGAATGTTGGACCAGATGACCCTCCCAACTCTAAATCTTGGATCCTCTCATGTTGTGAGGGTATGTAGATACACAGGTTGCACTCTTAATTATTTTATTAACCTTAATGAAGGCCTTTTATAAAATCTCCACATAGATTTTGTTCTACTTCTATATGTGAGGCAACAGAGTATGATTGAAAAGGCACTGAATTTGGCATCTGAGGTCCTAGGTTCTAATCCCATATCTGCCACTTACTGTCAGTGGGATTTGGTGAAAGTGACTTTAAACCAGGGGGCTGGATTAGATGGCTTCTGAGATCCCTTTTGGTTTTATGTTGATGATCCTGTCATCTGCTTGGGAGTACAGCATCTTTAGATAAGTATTTTCACCTCCATTGGCACAAAAAGGTAGGTTCATTCTGGGGAGAACCAAGCTATTCATGCTTTTAGCTTAGTACTGTCAGGATCCATGGGTTATGTGTGCTCAGCCCCTTGTTGATGAGTCAAGAGGGAACAAATGTGCCAAACAAAGATTTTGAAACCTGGGATAATGGCAACCCAAGGTTCCATGATGCTTTAAATACCATGTCTCATTTGAGCTTCATGGCAACCCTGTGAGGGAGGGAGGTAGATAAAGCAAATAAATATCCATATTCCCTTTCCAGAGATGAGGAAACTGAGGCTCAGATAAGTCAAATGACCAGATAATAAATGGTAGAGCCTGGACTTAGGAACATAAGTCATAGAATCGGACTTGGAGCCAGAAGGGGCCTTAGAGACCATTCATTCCAATTCTCTCATTTTAGAATGAGGAACGGAGGCCCAGAGAGGTCATATAGGTAGTATGTACCAAAAGCTGGGATTTGAATTCAGAGCTTTTTTTTGTGTTATCTGACTAAATTTGCTTATTAGTGGCTTTCAGGCCAAGGGATCCTGGAGATCAGAGTTTCTCTCATCATTGTCATTCTGCCCCGTGTGAGGGAATCCAGGCCTGTGGCTTTGTCTCAAAGGAGGGGTTGGAATTTTCCCACTAGAGAGGAGGATCCCCTCCCTTCCCCCCAGCTTTCTCCCCTTCCCCTACAACTGTGCAAAGTTACAGCACGGTTCTCTGCTTGGATGGGCCAAGGTTGCTAATGAATGAAGAAGGAATGGAAAGAGAGCCAGAAGGGGGAGGGAGGGGGAAACCTGTGGGAAAGAAGATAGAAAATGACAGATGAGTCAGGCTAAGGAACTAGTCAAAAAAGGAAAGAAGAGGATGCAGGGAAAATAAGCCGATCCAAGCCCACGTAGAATATTGAATAGAGTCACAGAGACTGAACAAAGCCAGAGAGCAGAAAGAAGCCAGGTAAATGGAATTCACAGACCATCAGAGCTGAAAGAGAACTGAGAGCCCATTGAGTTTAATGTTTTTATTTTACTGATGGGGAAACTAAGGTCCAGAGAAAGGAAGTGACTTCCCTAAAGTCACATAGGTAGTCAGGATTTGAACCCGGGCCCACTGACTCCAAAGCCAGTGCTCTCTTGCCAGTATGCCAACTGCCTTCTGAGTATAAGAGGAGGGGTTTATGGAAAGCCTCAGAAGGAAGGAAGGGAGGAAGGAAGGAAGGAAGGAAGGAAAAGAAATAAGCATTTTCTTAAGTGCCTACTATGTGCCAGGCACTTTGTTAAACTTCATTCAAATATGATCTCATTTGATCCTCACCCTGGGAGGTAGGTGCTATTATCATCCCTACTTTACATTTGATGAACCTGAGACAAACAAGTTAAGTGACTTGCCCAGGGTCACACAGCTAGTGTCTGATGGAGGATTTGTCCGAGGGGCTCTTCCTGACTCAGGCACAGTGCTCTTCGGGCCTCTTACTACTCCATACAAATGGAGTTCTAAAGATGTAGATTTAGGGCTGGAAGGGATCTTAGAGATGATCCTGGAGAAGGAAAGTGACCTGCACAGGGTCATTTAGTTACCATGTGACAGAATTAAGGCTCAAACTCAGGTCTTTTGGCTCCAAATTGCCTGCTACCTTGAGGCCCTTGGAAGTTTCAATAGCTGTAGCATGCTAAACACCTGTTTCTTTTTTTTTTTTTAAAGCAATTGGGGTTAAGTAACTTGCTCAAGGTTACACGGCTAGTCATTATTTATGCGTGGGTGCTCATTTTCTGAGGCCGGATCTGATCTCGGGTCATCCAAACTCTGAGGCCGGCCGCTCTTACTCACTGCACCACCTAGCCGCCCCTTTAGGGCAATTGGGGTTAAGTAACTTGCCCAAGGTTACACGGCTAGGTTTTTGTTTGTATGGATTAAGTGTCGGAGGCGGGCTCCGAACTCAGGTCCTTCTGATTCCAGGGCCGGTGCTCTATTCACTGCGCCACCTAGCCGCCCCTAAACACCTGTTTCAAAGACATCGAATCACAGAAGGGAAGGGACCTGAGAAGCCATCTATTCCCAACCTCCTCCTATATAGAGAGGAGAAAACTGAATGACTTACCAAGTGACTTACCCAAGATCACACATAGGACGGGTCTTAAATTTACAGCTGGAAAAGGACCATCCCATCCAATCCCTTCATTTAAGAGAGGAGAAAATTGAGACCCAAAGAAAGGCACTGACTTCCTTGCCCAGGATACTACAGAGGGGATATAGCAGAACTGGGATTCCAACTCAGGTCTCTGCCTCCTAACACTGTCCTCTTTACCATATACTGCAGGACCTACTCAGGGAGTTTCTAGCATAATAGCTGCTCCCCAGCAGCCTAATGGGAAAATACAGAGACATTTTCAAATAAGACGATATATGTAAAGCATTACACCATGGTAAGCTTTTGCTGAAAATTGGCTAGCCCTTTGGCCCGCTGGTCTATTTCTAATTGCCTGGTGTCTGCTGGTGAGCTTGAGGAGGGAATACATTATGGCCAGAGTTAGCTGCCTGGGTGTAGGCCTGAATGACTATAGTGGATGCACTGGGGGCTCAGAGAGTCTCCCCAGTTACCACTTTTTCTCTGAGAATTGGACTGATGAGCAATAACATCTCTCCCTGGGCAGACAAACCGGGAAAATAAAGGTTCGCAAATTTCAGTGTATTGATGAATCACCAGGAGCCATTAATGGGCTCCAAGACACACTCAGAACATTATATGGAAGAGATATCATGAGGAAGGTATCCTCTCTCACTGCTCCAAACTATATATATCTATAACTTGTAATGTGCACTAAAACCATCCTGCTCCTCAAGTTACTCAGCTGGAAAATGATGCCTTCACATTTATTGGCACCCAACGAGAATGTTCCACCCGGCCAGCAGGAGGAATAAGTATAGACTGTCTAACCTTCTGTGTCCCTGCCATGACATGAGGTGGGGGTGGGGAAAGGAATGAGGAGGGGGGTGGGGCTGGGGGAAGAGATGCCCTTCAAACCACCTTACAATGTGAGCCAGTGCAAAGAACCCTGGATCAGCAGGTAAAAGATTGGGGTCCACAGCCTACCTTTGATTTACTGGCCCTGGGCAAGTCCCTTTATCTGTCAAGGCCTCACTTTCCTTTTCCATGAAATGAGGGCCTTGGCCTAGATCAAGAATTCTTCATCTTCTTGTGTTCTGAAGCCCTGGTAAAGCCTAAGGACCCCTTTCTTTCAAAACCACATTGGTAAATAATTGAAGGAAATGCTAAATTTTACTTAGAGGAGGTTAAAGAAAATGGAGTTGTAATTGTTTTCCCACCAGAATTCAGACTGACCTGAAATTTGTGGGCTCCCCAGGGTAAGAAATGATCTTTAAGGTACATGCCAGCACTAAGGGCCAAGAATCTTAATTATGCAGTCGTAGAAATATGGGGCCAGACCTGAGCAAGGATGGTGGATGCTATGGGAAGGTCGCTACTAAAAAAATCCCCTTCCCTCTCCCCACCAGTCTGCCTTTGCATCTGAAATGGTACCATTTGGGTCCTACTTAGGGATGGAGTATTGCTAGAGAGAAGGAAAGACACAGAGAGGTCATTTATTAACATTTAAGATGACCTAAGTGCTTGGGATAGAAATACAAGCAAGCAATACAATGCCTTTGCCCTCCAGGAGCTTACATTCTAATTCTAAAGAGGACTTGAAAGTGGGGTAAGAGCAGAGTAGGGGAGAGTGAAGGCCTGGATCCAGGTAAGAGAAAGCAGAAGGCCACTGAACAGTACCCAGAGAGATTACAAAGGCAGAGGTCAAGTCTCCAATGAGGAAGGCCATGAAAATGAGGGCAAGAAAGCAGGTGACATGATCTGGAGGTCATGGAGATGTGGTGCTTGGGAGAAAGGACTCCCAGAAACACTACCTCCGTGCCATGACTATCCATACCTCTTTGAGCACATCTGGTCTTGTGCTGTCAATGTTTGCCTCCTTGTCTTAGCTCTTCTACTTAGTAAGCTTCATGAGACCAGGTCATATTCATTTCTCAGCACGAGGTCTAGGGCTTTACACAAAGCAAGCAATGACTAGAGAGGCACTGTGGTACAGTAGCTAGAGCCCTGGACTTCAGGTGGGAATTCCTGAGTTTGAATCCTGCCTCAGACACCAGCTGTGTGACTCTGGACAAGTCACTTCACCTCTCTGAGCCTCAGTTTACCCATCTGTAAAAAGGGGTCAGCAATAGCAACTACCTATGTATTTATTTGCTGAAGACTACCAGTACATAGCTCTTTCAGCAGAAAAAGAACTCTGAATTTAGAATCAGAAGATCTGGATTCAAATTTTGGCTCTTTTGCTGACTGTCTGACCTTGAATACTTCCTCCCCCCTCCATGATTCTCATTTTCCTCCTGTGTCAAATAAGGGGTTTAGATGAGAGGCTCTAATCCTATGACACTAAATAAATGGATGTCATGTGGTACCCAGAAGCAGTACCCAGCATTCCATGGAAAGCAAAATCATCTACTCAATCAGTGAGAGCTTTCAGAAGCATCATCATGCTCCTGTGAAAGCCTGGCCCCCAAAGATTCTGTTTCCTCTGCTGAATGTTTTGTATTTTATATTTTAAATAGACAGCCAAGTGATTTTCTCCTTTGAGACTTCATAACTTTTTCCTTAGCAAAGTACCTAGTAAACTCAATGCAAGGCATTTTTATAATCTCAACAAAAACATCTGCTTAGATTATGAATGATTGTCATGACCAATGTATCATTTACTGTTGCTGTTGAATGGTGTGAATTTGAAGCACAAGGGAAGTTGTCGATTGCTGATAGATACGCGACCTCAGAAAAATACTATTAAGGCAAGATCAATTTACGGGATTGTTTTATCCTCTTGAGAGTTTTCATCCAGCAGTCTTTCAAATTAATTTCCCTTTGAATTCATCAGTTTTTGAAAATGGTTTTCTCATGTGAGGGGAGAAATGCGTTGTCAATTACGGAACTTTACATGAAGCCACTCACAGAGGAAATGGAGAAAATGGCTCCTGGTTCCATTTGAACCTACATTTGAGGGGGAAAAATTCTATTAACCAACAGCGTCACATTTCCAGGGAGCATGCATAAATAATGCATTAGGAAATGCCATTTTGTGGCAAGACGGACGAGGGAGAGGTGCCCACTTTGAGAAGGAACTTGTAATAGGTTTCTGCCCTGATGAGAACAGCACTCTTCCTTCCATTTATTCCACTAACTGGGATGGCGCAGAGGCCTGAAATTGATTGTACTTTCAGAAACCTCTCTTGACACTGCCATGTAATAATTAAAGCCAATTGATGGTCATTAGTAATGTCTAGACTATTTTTAAAGGTCCAATTTACAGCACAGGGCAAGAAATGGTTTAGAGAGCATGGCAGCTGAGGGATCAGTGAGCTGGGGGGTGGTGTGGGGGTGAGAGTGGGGTGGAGACGCTGGCTCCATCCAGTCCCTTCTAAAGTCTAGAAAGGTCAGAGCTGTTCCCTGGACAGCAACACTGAAGATCTGGAGGAAATCATTGGTCATATGATCCCCAGATGTTTATATGAGATGATGAGATCTTCGATGCAGAGCTGGAAGGCTATTTATCTGACCCCCATACACACACCCCTTTAACAGAGAAGGAAACTGAGACCTAGAGAGGTGAAGTAACTTCTTGCCCAAGATCTTGCCCACAGCCGGTAGGGAGGTATCAGAACTGGGATTTCAACCCAGGTTCTCTGACTCCAACTGAGCCTCAGTTTCCCCATCAGTAAAAGGGGTCAGCAATAGCAACTACCTACATATTTATTTGCTCTCTGTCCTCTACCATGCGGCACTGTTCCCTAGGCTGAGTCTAAAATAACTTCCTGCCTGCTCTTTGTTGCATTCCGACTTTAAAGTGCCACCTCCTCCAGGAAGCTTTCCCTGCTCTCTCTCAGGCCTCCCATAAACATGCCAGTTTGTCCCCTCTCCTGAACCTAGTGTGTATTACCAAGGATTATGGTGTCAAACTCCCCTACTTGAGTATAAGCTGCATGAGGGCAGAGGCCATGTCTTTTCCCTCTCTGTGAAATGAGGATAAGAATATAAGCTCCTTGAGGGCAGGGACTGTTCCATTTTCATGTTATTGTAGCCTCATCACCTCTCATAGTGATCGTCCTTTAAGGCTTGCAAAAGCTTTGTCAGAATCCTCTGGAGGACCATGACAACCTACAGTGATTATCATCCTTAGACAAGGAAACTGAGGCTCTGAGAGATTAAGACAATGCCTGCAGTTGCATTGTTAGCAAAGTAGGTGCTTATTCAAGAAATTAAGTTGAATTGAATCGGATTACACTTGTTACTTTCAGAGTTGTGGTCAATTATCAGTCAATCAACAAGCACTTATTAAGCACTTACTACATGCCAGGCACTGTACTAAGCACTGGGGATAAAGAGAAAGGCAAAAAGCAGGCCCTGCCCTCAGTGAGCTTACATTCTAACAGGGAAGACAACTTGTAAACAACTAGGTACATAGAGGTTATATACAGACAGAGGATGGCAATCTGAAAGGGGAAGACATTAGCCACTGGGAGGTGAGGGAATGGGACAGAAAGTGTTACAGAAATAGGCCCTGTCTTCAGTAACCAAACTTTATATCTCCCCTCATTGCCTAGCACAGTGCTCTGCCCACAGGGGATATTTAAGTAACGCTGATTGAATGTATGAGTAAACTCCATGCTTTTTTTTATCTCTAGGCAAACAGGGCTAAATGATTTCAGTAACCATGTACTAGATGTCTACTATGTTCCAGGCACTGTGGTGAGCACTAGAAATACAAAGACAAAAATGAAAATAGCTCTTGCCCTCAAGAAGCTTGCATTTTATTGGTGGTGACAGCTAAAGGTGTCTCTGGGTTCAGAAAGAAATAGGATATATCCTTTCTTGTGTACTGCCCCCATCCTGGACCTTATGAGGCTGGTCTGGAGAGGGGAAGAGCCCAGTGATCCTTGGCAGAAGGGGTCTGGGACAATATTGCTATTAATAAAGGTGACTATGCTTTCCCTCTTCCACCAAGCCATTGTGTCTCTCTGCTTTTCGTGGCCTTAAATGTGGCCCATGCCAAGGGTCAGGGTTGATCCCTAACTTATGCTCAAAGTGCACATAAAAATCTCTGTTATCTGCCCACAGTGATTGGGAGCTGGAAAGATCCTTAGAGATCATATTACAGGTGAGGAAACTGAGGCCCAGAGATGTGCATTTTCCCAGAGATACACAGCCAGTCGAGAGCAGAGCTAGGACGAAGTCTTGAGTAACGCAATTCCCAGGCCACAGGCCTTTCTATTGCTCTCAATATGTCTTCCTTTCTGCAGGGAAGCAATACCAAAGGCCAAGCAGTTTTTAGCTGCCCAGAAATATCAAGTGACTGAGGAGGTTAGGAATTGATAGACTAGGATAAAATTCACAAAGTTGGTCAACCTGCAAGGTCTGTGAATAAGATGGGATGGCAAGGGACCTGGGACCCATTTATCTGAGGAACAGTTGAGGGAATTGGGGGTATCTTTCCTGGAAAAGAGAAAAGTTAAGGAAGGCATATTTGCTATCTTCAGATACATAAAGGACTCACATAGAATAGAGAATGAGTTCTAGATTGTTCCAGAATGCAAAACTAGGACCCAGGGTACGAGAAGTCTTGTATGGCTCATTATAAGGAAGAAGGTTCTGAAAGGGCTAGGTTTCCTCACCAAGTAGTGAGTCCTCCATCACTGGAAGTATTCAAGCCAAGAAAGGAGACCTCTCTTTTCAGTGTAGACATAGAAGGGTTTCCCAGGTTGGGTAGGCCCATTTGGACTAGGTGACCTCTATGGTACCTTCCAGCTTGCAGATTGTGTTATTGGATGCGTGATTCTGCCAGCTTATGGCCCCAGACAGGAAGAGAATCTGGCTTTCTGGAAGCCCATCTCGTCACTCTTTCCAAAAAGCTCTGCATGTCCTGCTGCCACAAAGCCAAACAGAATCACCGAATCAAAAGAGAAAAAAAAGCAACAAGAATCAAAACCACTCTTATTTTCTAACTCCAAATGAGAAAGACAACCAAGTGCCCCCCATTAGCTGTGACTGACAGGGCACTGCAGGGAGACACATGTCAGCGTCTGCTTCCAGAGCTAGAACATACTTATGATGGCAGATGATTGGGGCAGGGGGTGGAAAAACATTAAGATGATCATGAGAAAGAGCTGACTTGAGCAAGGGCTGGTCAAAAGATAGGCCAGGGGGCGGCTAGGTGGCGCAGTGAATAGAGCACCGGCCCTGGAGTCAGAAGGACCTGAGTTCGGAGCCGGCCTCCGACACTTAATCCACACAAACAAAAACCTAGCCGTGTGACCTTGGGCAAGTTACTTAACCCCAATTGCCCTAAAGGGGCGGCTAGGTGGCGCAGTGAGTAAGAGCGGGCCTGGGAGTTTGGATGACCCGAGATCAGATCCGGCCTCAGAAAATGAGTACCCACGCATAAATAATGACTAGCCGTGTAACCTTGAGCAAGTTACTTAACCCCAATTGCTTTAAAAAAAAAAAGATAGGCCAGACCATAGAATGTTAGAGCCAAAAGGGACCTTTGAAACTGGCCTTTCCAACCCCTTCATTTTAGAGATAAGGAAACTGAGGCCCAGGGAGGGGAAGTGATTCAAACAAAGCATTAGAGGTCATGAGTGGCAGAAATAGAACCAGCACTAGTTCTTTGGAATCTGATTTCCATTCCAATTGATAAGAATGTCATCTGTTGCCTAGAATATCTTTGGGTCCTTACTCTTCTGCCCCATAGATGAGGGTTTTCCCAGGACCTTTACAGTGCCATGATAAAGATAAGTAGGTCTGAGGAAGGGACAAGTTCCCTTACAGGGCAATGAGATTTTAGAAAATTCACTCACCTACTCTGTGCCAACTTCCCAAGATAGTCTAAAAACAAAGACCATTTCCTGTACTTTCCAGAATGAGACAAAGTGTAGGAGAATTAAGTCTTTAGTAATGTCATTGGGAATCTCCCTATTATGTTGTTACCCAAGCTCCATGTCATGTGGCAGCCTTATTTCAAGGGCCTTTTGGTGTCTCACTGAGGTCCTTTGGATGAGTCCTTGCTGAATTCTTCTCTAGAGTGAATAATGTTCACCTGTAATTTGAGGTAGATGATCTGGAATGAATCCAGAGGAAGAAAACCAAAATGGTGAACAAGATGCCATAGAAAACTCAGCTGAAGAAAACTGGTATGTTCATCTTGGGAAAGGGAAGACTGGAGTTGCTCTGCTTGGCCCCAGAGGACAGGACCAAAACGATGGACAGGAACTGGAGGGAGGGAGATTTTGGAGCTATCCTAAAGTAGGTGAATGGACTACCTTGGGAATGCAGGAGCTCCCCCTCTCTGGGAGCCATCATCCAGAGCCTAGGTGATCGCTTATTGGGCAATCATGTGTATTAACAATGCAATATTCACTATGCCTATGGCAATTATAAATAGGCTTATGTGGTTATTAATCACAAAATATATCAGTCTCTCTATATGGGGGATAAAGCCAGAGAATTTATTAAAATACCAAATAACCGAGTCCCAAAACCAGAAAGTCAAAGCCATCAGGGTAGTTATGAAATTGGCACAAGTAGTTAACATAGTAAACAACCACATTCTTAAGCCTTCAAAACAGAACAGGCTACTTCAGGCAAAGGTCCTTTCTTTCCCGACTCTCGGCAACTGCTCAGCGTCCAGGAAGCGTGCTCACAACAGCTCCGGCCCCCCGCAGTTCCAGTTCCCGGCAGCCCCCAACAAGAGTCCTTAGCAGAAATTCTGGCTGGCTTAAAAAAAGATTTGGGCCTCCACCTCTACCTTGGCTGCTGCTGCTGCTGCTGTTGCTGTGGCCACCAACAGTCCCCAACGGAACTCTAACTCTTCTTCCACTTCCTCTTGCCCCTCCCCTTCCTGCTATGTCAGCAAGTCCAATGGGGCATGGAAGATCTTTAAATCCCATAACCCTTACATCATGGCACACGTCAGGGGTGGCCACGGTGACCTTAGAGGTCTTTTCTAGTTCTAGGCTTCTTTGATTATCCAGGCTGCAGTTCAGAGGATAGGCTGTCACCAGTCAGAAGGAAATCTTCTCAGAGGGCTTCTCTCCCCTGTCCTTCTGCAGTGAAGGTTGGCTGGGGGAAACCTACAGTACCTGTTGGCACGAGGAAGGAAGGATGCATTTCCAAGGAGCTTCAGTGCTACCCACCCCTATGCTATGGCTTTTCATGCACTTTTACTAACACCACAGGGGCTCACCACCATGAACCAGACCTTATTTCCTCTATCTCTGCTTACTCCTATTTAGTTGGTATCTCTGTTGAGACAACTTAATTTAATTCAATTGAACAAGCATTCATTGGTGTATGCAGTATTTAAGAAGGACTACACAAGGAGGACAACAAGCCTATTGGTGTATGGGGAATTTAAAGAAGACTACACCTCTGGAGGAGGGTTTGCTGAGCCTTTCTCAGAGCTGTTCATCTACTTTTGGTAAGAATTTGACCTTCACCCAACTCTTACCTGTGGCTCCAAGAAGCTCTGACATGCACAGTGGCCATATCCTGGTAAAACTATCTCAGCAGATAGCTAAACCAGGTTGAGGGAAACTGCCAGGCCTCAAAACTATCAATGAGTTAGGGGATGTCAACTCCAAGCATGTGAAGACTTCCCCAGTGGAATGGGCAGATGAGAACACTGTTCCAAAGGCCACAAAGGCAGCTGAGGCAGAAGCTATGGAGCAGTTAGAGCTTGATCAGACAATGAAGACACCAAGGTCATCCACTGCAGCCCGAGTTATCACCAATCATCTTGACTTTTGTCTTGCCACTGGACTTTGATGACTCTGAAAGAGAACAAGGCTGGCAACTCTGAGGACTTTGTGCAACTCTGCCTCACTTAAATCCAATTCAGGCACAAACCAAGACATTGCCCCATTATCTCATTGGTCCTCTTGGAAAATGAAGGATGAACAACAACTTCCTATCATAGCTCAGTCACTGAGCTAGGTTCTGGAAATACAAAAACAAAAGCAAAATAGTCCCTGTTCTCAAGGAGCTTACCCTGCTACACTGGACATGCATATATTGCATGTCAAGTACTTTACATCATTAAAGAGCTACATGCTTCTTACCAATCTCTCATTGAAGTGATCTCACCAGTATTTGCTACCAGGTTGGGAGAAATTGTGCTTTTAGCCAACACTTACACATACAGCACTCAGCATCTGTAGTGGGGCAATAGAATGTCCCTTGGACAAAGGATTGGAAAGAAGGAGGATTTGTAATGAGCAGAGGCACATCTACTGGGGATCCTAGGCCACCCCTAGCTAGAACCAATAAGCATTAGGAAGGTCATAGTACAGGATGCTAGGGTGGGGTAGGGTATGCTGGGGAGGTGGAGAGATGAATGGTTGATGCAGCCTAGGAAAGAGAGGCTTTTTGCCATTTTGGATAGCCCTGTCTAAGGATGAGATGATGTGGGGCTGTTCCCAGGTCAGGTGACAGATCAAAATGAAAGTGATGCCTCCTTTATCTGATCTCATAGCACTTTCTACTTGCATCTCTAATGCAGACATTCAGGTTTAAGTAATCTTTCTATCAATGAAAAGTCTTATGCATATATATTAAACTTGAATCCCAAGTAATACTTGATTTGAATTTACATTCTGTTTACTTCTGGACTGGTCTGATCTCCATTACTAGGCTGAGAATTCTCCCAGAGGAGAGACCATGTGTCATCTAAGGTCCTATGTTCCCCAGTGTCAGTGTCCAGGGCCATATTCCTCTATTTCCCACAATAATGGTTTTCCTGGAGTTAGACACTCCCACTGCTGAAGAAGATCTCAACCCCTCCACACCTCTGGAGACACTTGCCTGTGTTGCTATGGCCTAAAAAGTCTGAAAAAGTTCCCTGAACCCCTCTCATAATAGGCTCCCTGAGTTTGGGTGGGCTAAAGTGTGGGTACTATACCCATAGGCTATCTCTGGGACAGGACTCAAGACCTGTCTAGCTTGGGTTCTCTGATCCCATGGAGCTGTAACACAATGAGCTATGGCGGACGGCTCACTTGAGAGATGGTGCAGTGTCAAAACTCACTAACATAATGAAATGCATGAATAGGTTAAAAACGAGCTTTTCCTGACTGGCCTGGGTTTCCAAATACTAAACACCATCAGTAACAGGCTTTTCCTCATTTAAGCGGATCTAGAGAAGGATGGTGTGGTGGGTAAAGGGCCAACCTTGGAGTAAGGTAAACCTGGGTTCAATTTCTTCTTCTTATGGTGCTGTCAGTGGCCCCAGGCAACTCCTTAAGACTTGAAGTTACAGATGAGTTGCTGTTTTGTATTAGTGAAGGGAATTCCCATACACAGGAAATCCTGAGTTCTCATCTGACTTTACTAGCTTGGGGAGCTTTCTGATGGTGCACCCCTGTCCTCTCTCAGTGGCAGGTAGGCATTATTGCTAGGGCTCGTGTGCCTCCACAGCCCTACCAACCGAGTGATGCTAAAGCCCTATGTATCCCAATTCTATACACACACACACACACACACACACACACACACACACACACACACAGAGTCCCATACACAAACACATTCTAGTACACATAAACACACACATACAGACACACACACACAAACACACACACAGAGTCCCATACACAAACACATTCTAGTACACATAAACACACACATACAGATACACACACACATACACACACACAGCCCCTCCATTTCATGCCTTGGCCTTCAGTGCTGACATTTTACATCAAAACTCAGCCCCAGAGGGTCCCAGAATGTAGCCGGCTGGACAGGAGGCAGGTAGCCAGCAAGTAGCCCACAGTGTGGGGGGCCCAAGGCTTATTCTCATAAAAGCGCACTCATCTGCCTCCATTTCTTGCGGCTGTAATTGGCCCATGAATCATTCTTTCGACTGAAACAAAACAATCAACAGAAGAGACAAATTATCCTGTCATTTGTATCTTTTCAGGTAAAATCTCCCCACTGCATCCTACACACCCCCCTCCTCCAGAACCATGTGATTCGCTTTTTTAAGAGATGACTTATGAATTCTAAAAACACATTTGCTCAAGGGAAAATATCTGGAAGTATACCATCACCAGGCAGGAGTAGAGGGGGAAAAGGTAGAGAGACTGGCCCTTTAGCCCTTCCTGGGGGCTACCTCTTTGCTGGGCTCCTTGCCTGCCCCAGTCTATGCTTAGGATCTGTTGGCTTCCTTCTTTGTTGAGGTGAGATGTGTGGAACTGCTTTGCTAGCCTCTTGTTGTCCCCAATGCATCAGTAACAATCTGGTTTTAACCTATCTTTCCAGACTGCCTTCACATTCCTTCTCTTCCTCCTCTCTACTTCACATTCCAGCCAAACTGGTCTGTTTGCTGTTCTTTTTACATGATTCTCCCACCTCTGAGCTTTTGCAAACGCTGGCCCTGATGCCTAGATTACTCTCCTTTCTCACCTGTGCCTTTTATAATCCCCAGCTCTCAGTAATTCTATGCTAATTTCTGGTTACCAAAAGAGAGCTTTTCTGATTCACCCACATAGTGCTCCCATCCCTGAAACTTCTCTGGATTTGTGAGGTATATATTTTGTATTGACTTATCTATGTACATGTTGTTTCCAGTAGCATGTAAATTCCTTGAGAGCAGAAACTGCTTGATTTTCATCTTTGTCTAGCCAGTACCTTGCACTGTTCCTGGCACATAGTGGGGATTGAATAAATGTTTAGTGGAAATTAAATTACTTGAATCCTTTCAGTTGCCTTGTGAGACCAGGGAAGGTCTGTGACTATGGTTCTGGCAAGCTGAGGGGAGAGGAGGGGGAAGCAGAGGAGGGGGTACTGAGAGATCTTCTTACCTCACTGCTCCCCATACCTGCTGGGTTAAAATAAGACCCTGAGACCCATGTGGAATTCTAAGTAGCTTGCCTGTAAATCTCAGCATTCAGATCACGGCAGGAATAGTTTCTGTCATGCCCACCGCCCCAGAGGAATCCGTTTAAATTTGATCCCAAGTAACCAGCCTGGCCACAAACAACAACATGAAAGGCATAAAGGCAAATGTCTAGAGCAACCACACCCTACAAGGAGACCACGAGACCACTTGGGGGCTGAAACCTTGCCAGATGGGGTTTCAGGAGAGGACACAAATGTTTGTCTGCTTAACGAGATGTGAACTACACTTTGGGAGAATTCCTGAGTCTTAGTGCAGTATACACATTCCCCCAAACCCATGGTATCTAGACTAGCTTGACCTCAGGTAAAAACTGTGCTATAAGTAAGTTTGCCTTTGGGTGACTGACACTTAATAAGCCCTTGATCAATGTTTAACGACTGATTCTGCACTTTTGGTATCACCACCCTCCCACAGGTGCCTGCTAAATGCCCTAAACTTGCACCTCCCTCTTGTTTCCCTTTCTGTCTGTGACCTCACCATTAACCCAGGCTCCCATACTCCCACACTCCCACGCTCCCAGCCTTGGCCTTACCTTTGACTTTTTCTACTCCCTCAGCTCTCATCCTCAATCAGTTCCCAAGCCTTCTCAATTCTCTCCCTCTGTCATCTCTATCATCAGTCCCCTCCTTTCTATTCTCAGCTAGTACTGTAGTTCAAACCTTCATTATCACCTGCCTAAACTGCTGCAGTAGTCTCCTATGTCGCTTTCTTACCTCCACTCACTTACCTCACTCTTTCCCATAGAATGGAAGTTCCTTAAGGGCAGAAACTGGGTTGTTTTGTTTTATTTTGTTGGGGGGGGGGGTTGTTCTTGGTATTCCCAGCACTTCCCAGCTCATAGTAGGTGTTCAGTAAATTGAACTGAAACCAATTGAATTAATACAGAATAAACCTGCTCGTGCATAGTTCTGGTCACATCACTTGTTTGCTTAAAAACTGTCCATGGCTCCCTATTATTCCTCAAGTAAAACATGCTCCTTTGCTTGGCATTCAAGGTATTACACTACCATAATTTACAAAAAATCAAAGTTGCAGGTGACCCAAAAGACAATGGAATGATGAATGATAGATGTTGAGAGAAAGTAGTGAGTGACCAAGGTTAATCGGCTTGAAAGGAGTGTAGAAGATATAGCAAGGAAAGTTAGAGCAGAAATGAGGTGAGTGAGAAATGTAGAGAGAGTGAGGGGGAACCCAGAGAGGACAGAAGTCAAATGGGGCAGAAGAGGCCTCCACTCATTCATTCAGCAAAAGAATGCAGGGTCTGTATGCAGAGCACTCTGCTAGACAATGCCATCCATAAAATGCTCAAGGACTTCAAGGAAGGCCTCCAGTGTACTGGGTAGATTGTAAACAAAGGATTTACTGGAGGACAGGGGCCTAAATGGAACAGGATGAGAAGCATAGATGGGTTGCCATGAATCTCTTTGGAGGAAAGGCCCACATCAATGGGATCCAGCATAAATACACTTTGTAATGCTTCTATCTTATTCCTCTGCTAGACTCTTTGAGGGCAAGGGCTATGTTTTATCAACATTTTATATCTCTATTTCATGTGCAACATAATGCTCTATACACAATAGGCAATTAATAAATGTTGAATGAAGACCCTTCTCCCCCAAGTTTGGCATTCCTTCTCTATCCCAGATTTTCCTTCTCATCTTAGACTAGTTTTTCATGCTTGGGTCTTTCCCTGCTCCTGCCTCCTCCCTCCAAACTTTCTGGTGTTGTGTTCCCATTCCCTTTGGGCCCTTCTCATGGACTGAAGCTGATTTTTTTTTTGCTTTTTGGAGGGTAGTTGGGGTTAAGTGACTTGCCCAAGGTCACATGGCTAGTTTTTGTGTTAAGCATCTGAGGCCGGATTTGAACTCAGGTCCTCCTGACTCCAGGGCCAGTGCTCTATTCACTGCACCACCTAGCTGCCTCAACTGGAGCTAATTCTGATAAACAAATTGGAGATCAGGTATTAATGGCTCACTGTGGCCTCATATGTACCTTCTTCCTAAGTAACACTTGCATTTAAACCATAGAATGTATCTAGTTGAAGGCAAGCAATGTTTTGTGGTTGATTTTGTATCCTAAATGCCTAGTGCAATGCCTTGCACACAATGAGCAATCAATCAACAGTGCCTACTGAATACCAGGCACTGTGCCAAGAGCCTAGGATACAAACACAAAAGCAAAAACAGTCCTTGTCCTGGAGGAGCTCACATTCTAATGAAGGAGAAAGCAACATGAACATATGTAAACATATACAGAGCGTATGAAAAATGGATTTTGTGAGGGAGGACACTAGTACCTGGAGTGGGGGAAGGGAAGGAAGAGAAAAACAAAAGGCTTTGTGTATAAGGGGCCATTGAGCTGAGTTTGGGAGGAAATTAGGGATTCCAAGAGGCAGAGGGGAGGAGAAAGAACATCCTGGGCAGGTGTACCAGACAGGGCAAAGACAGAGGTGGTAAATGGAGCATTGTGTATTAGGACAATTATGGCTAATCTATAGAGAGTATGTAGGGGGATGATATGTATGAAGGTTGGAAAGGTGAGAAAGGGCCAGATTGTGAAGAACTTTAAGTGTCAAATAGAAGAGTTTATGATGTCTGGTCCTTCACGGAATAGGAAGTCCCTAGAGTAAACCAAGCAAGGGTTGGATTTTAACTTTAGGAAAAACGCTTTGACTGATGAGTAGAGTGGGGAGAGATTTGTGGCACAGAGCCCCAATTAGGAAACTGAGCTAGGAAGATGGCCACGTGACGAGAAACAAGGGCATTTATATGAGATGTTGTGGAGAAGATGTGGCAGCTGATTAGCTCTGTATAGTGAGTGGGAATGAGGAGTTAAAGATGACACTAAGGTTGCAGACCTTACAAGCAAACATTTAACACATGTTTGTGGGGTTAGATGGGAACTAGCGCTATCAGTTATCCTCCCAAAGAAGTAAAACAAATAACACAGGAATTTCAGAGCCCTTGGCAGACTGGGTGTAAAGCCAAGCATGAGCAGCTTTCCAGAGGACAGCTGCTGTGAACAGCTTTCAAGGTTCTGATTACATAGTATAGTGAATACTTTATTTATTCAATAACAAATCAGAGCAAAACATTCACAGAAAATCAAGGTACAGCATTCACAATGTTATAATTTATCACAGAAAATCAAAATATGGCATTGACAATGACATAATAACTCAACAACTTATCACTAAAATGGCTACATAGTTTTCACCAAAGTGGTAGTTTTGAACAATGTACAATCATTTAGTCAATCAATCACTTAGTAATTCAATCATTCAATCATAAAGTACAAAAGGTCAAAGTCCTCCACCCATGGGGCACACTAAGTTACAAATCAGTCACTATTCAGTCATCAGTCACTATTCAATCATCAGTCACTACTCAATCATCAGTCACTACTCAGTACCCTCTTAAGGGGTAGTGGGAAATACACAGGCCATCTACCCCTCGGTCACAAGTAAATCACAATTTCATCATTACTCAGTATCCATGGAGAGGTCTTTTCATCTTGACTCAAGGTAGGCTTTCAGCTTTCATGGCTCCTCTTCCATGATCCCAGCTCCTGCCTGAATCTAACCAACTGCCACCTGAGTTCAAAGGCAGATAACTCCCAGCTCCTTATCCAGCTCTCCATGCAGTTCCTGCTCCACATTGGAGCTCACAGTGTCCAGTCCATCTCAAATCCTTCACAGTCTCTGTTCCTGGGAAGACAAGGCTTAACAAAGCCACAACAGCATTTATACAGAATACCTATGCTTCCTCAGTCTTCAGCAGCTCCAGCTGGCCCTCAGAAGTCTTCAGCAGCTTTGTTCTCAAAATCAAAATCACTTTCTTCACAGAAGTTCCAGTCCAGCAGCAGCAGCCCAGCCTTCAGGTGTTCATCCCAAGAAGTTCTGGCTCTTCCTTAAATATGGTATAGCTCCTCCCTGTTCAGCCCCTTCCTGTTACATTAGCAACAGGGGATAATACCTTCTGTTTCTTTAACAGAGGCTTAATTTGAAACTAGATGCTAAGTACCTCTTAGCTTAGCAATACAAAGGCATCTTCAAATTTCATTACTATTATACTGGGGTGGGGAAGATATTTTTTGGATAGGGAGCCTTAGCGCCTCTCACAGTATACCAGAGAGGTTTGTACCCATTCTGCTTACTGATATATAAAGGTACTTTTTCAAAGAGAGAGATTTGGGGGTGGCAGATGAATTTGGATAGATTTCTTTTCTTCAATACATCATATTAACAATAGCTAGCATTTATATTGCTATTTAAGATTTACAAAGCACTTTACATCTGTTATTTCATAACAACAACCCTGTGAGGCAGGTGATGAGGCTGCCAAAAATCTCACCTTCTACAGGAAGTTTTTCCTCATCCCTCTTAATTCTAATGCCTTCCTTCTGCTGATTCTCTCCAATGTACTCCATATAGAGCTTGTTTGTACATAGCTGTCTGCTTGTTGTCTCCCCAATTAGACTGTGAGCCACTCAAGAGCGGGGAATTGTCTGTTACCTTTCTTTGTATCCCCAGGACTTAGCACAGTGCTTGGCACGTTATTGTCCTTGTTCAGTTGTGTCAGACTCTTTGTGACCCTGATATGGGGTTTTCTTGGCAAAGATACTGGAGTGGATTAAGGCAAACAGAGGTGAAGTGACTTGCTCAGGGTCACACAGCTAGTAAATGTCTGAGGTCAGATCTGAACTCAGGTCTTCCTGACTCTAGGCCCAGCATTCTAGCTGCCTCCAATATATGCTTAGCATATAGTAAGTGTTCAATAGCTCTTTAATGACTGACTTGCCAGGGTCAGATGGCTTGTAAATGTCTGAGGCAGGATTTGAACCGAATCTTTCCACATTCTTCCTGACTCCAAGTTTAGAACTCTATCTACTTTACCACTTAGGTGCTAGAATAAAAAGAGTGGGTTTTTATGGTGGAGAATCAGGTGAGTAACAGCAAAGTTGATGGAATTGTAGGATTTCAAGCTAAGAGACACCTTTGAGGTGAGCTAGTCCAACCATTTAGTTTGACAAAGGAAGCTCAGAGACAGGAAGGATTTGCTCAAGGCCATGCCAGTATTTAAAGGAGGGGTGGGATTTAACCTGTTGAACCTACTGAACCCCAACTCCCTTTTCACTGGGCTATATTGTACATGCCCCCAGATGCCCCCTTTCTGGTCCAGACCCAATAGTTTGGACACTGCTCTCCTTGCAGAAGCTCCAAGCCAGGGGTTCAATTTGTCATTCTTTTTGCTAAAAAGAATGGCTCGTTTGAGTTTCTCCTGCATTGTCTTCCCTCTTCCCACACCTGCCCCCCAGGATTGCAAAGAGCATCCTGCTAGAGTATGGCATTAATCAGTATCCACCGGCTTTGGATATAGCTAATGAGCTGCCACAATGGCTGGAGACTGGCAGAAGAACCCCAGGGCAGGGGCCTTTTCATCTTTATCTCATAGAGCTGCTCTGTAGACAGCTCCAGCCACTCTGGGCCAAGGGGGAGTTTTCAACATTCTGATAGAATCTGGAGAAAAGGATTTGACAATTACAGATCAGAGCTAAAAGGAGCTTTAAAAGCCATCTAGTCCAGCCCTCTCACTTTAACAAACAAGGAAACTGAGGTCCAAGGAGAGAGAAGTGATTTACTTAAGGTCACACAGGTACTAGGTGGCAGAGACAGAATTTATACTTGGGTGCAGCGACGCAAGTCCTCCCAAGCCCAGGGCTCCTTCCACTATACCACACTGCTATTTTCTGTCACCTAGCTTGTTTATAAAATAGTGTCAAGGATGGTAAACCAGAAAGTGGGAGGCACATGACTCCAGTTCACCCAGATTGCTGTCATTTACTTCTTCCTTGCCAGTTACTAAGATCGACGTGCTTCTCTGTTGTGGAGCTTCCCTACCCTAGGGTGGCAAATGATCTCAGGGACAATCTCGAAATTCCCCACCCCTCCTGACCTCCCCAGCCCCCAAGTGAATTTTAATTCTCTCGAATTGAAAATAGAACATACAGTATATAGCAGACAGCCTTTTTAGGAGCGAACAGGAGGCAGACAGGGGTGGGGGTGGGGAATAAGTATCCTAGACATGATCGAGTGTCTGAGCTCCCCCAAAGTCAGGAATTGGTGCTGTAGACACTAAAGCATTTGGGTGGTGAAGAAGCCAAGAGGAGAGGCCTTCCAGCCAATGGGCTCTGCCCCCACAATGCTCGAGCAAAAGCTGGGCTAAAAATACGTGTCTTACACAGTTCCCTGAAGGTCAAAACCCCAGGCTCAGAGACCTTATGAGGTAGGGAATTCCAAAGACAGATGAGCTATTTTGGCTTCAAGGCATAGCTGTGCATTTTGGGAACCTGAATGACAGGTATATGCCTTGGGTGATGACATGGGCAGAAATACACACCAAGGGGCCCAAGAAAGGAGAAGTCCAAGTCCATTGGAGAGCTCTTCTGTCTACAGTGCACAGAGGACAGCAGAGGAGGGGCACTTTCTCCGATTTGGCTCAGGGGCCCTAGACTGAAACTTACAGCAAGAGACAGGACTGTGGAGTTCAGGGGCTTGTACTTGCCAGTCAAAAAAAGACAGCTTGGATGTCTCAAATATGCCTATGAACAAGATTTAAGAATTCCACATGGGTGGCACTAATAAGAATCCAGGACTGTGTGGGTCCTTATGTGGATATGGGCCTGGTCCTGGATCCAGGTTGGACAAGCCTGTTAATCTCTCTGTGCCTCATCTGATAAATGAAGGGGTTAGTAGATATGAGGGCTTTTCTGTATCCTTAACCTTTGTGGTCATTTGGTGAAGCCTCTGGACTCCTTTTCAGAATAATGTTTTAAAATGCCTAAAACAAAATATGTAGTATTATCAAGGAAACCAATCACATTGAAATACAGCCATCTAAATAAAATTTTTTAAGTTCACAGACTTCAGTTTACTGATCCCTGGTGTAGATGAGAGGAGACAAGCATGTGACTGAGGGCCTCATTGTGGCAGGTTAAATCTTTGAGTGCAACTGAACCAGATTAAAATGTAATTGGGAAATATTTGACAAAATAAATAAAAATATAATAAAACATAGATGGTATTACATTTTAAAATGAAGTTAATGTGCAGTCCACTGGGATCCTTATGTATGGATTAGTGGTCCATGAACTCACCCACCCCCTCCCATTTGAGTTTGACAAGACTGGTGTGGATAATATTTTTTAAAATTGATTTGTTTATTTACTTTGAGTTTACAACATTCAGTTCCACAGGCCCTTGAATTTCAAATTTTCTGCCCCTCCCTTTCTTCCCCTCCCCTATTATGGCCGCATGCACTCGAATATAGGATCTACAAATATCTTCACATTAATCATTAGTCAGATTGTAAAGAAGGATTATAACTGATGGAATGATCAGTGGGAAAGAAGAAACAAAACAAAACAAGAAACAGAGCAAGTACTTTGTTTCAATCTGCATTCAGACTCCACATCTCTTTCTCTGGATGTGGATATATCTTTCAATCATGAGTCTTTTGGAGTTGTCTTATAACCTTACATTGCTGAGAGGAGCCCAGTCTATTGAAGTTAGTCATCACACATATGTTGTGTCTGTGATTGTGTACAGATTTCTCCTGGTTCTGCTCTTCTCGCTCAGCATCAGTTTATATAAGTCTCTCCAGGTTATTATGAAGTCCGTCTGCTCCTCGTTTCTTATAGCACAGTAGTATTCCATTACATTCATATAACACAACTTGTTCAGCCATTCCCTAATTGATGGGCATCCCCTTGATTTCCAATTCTTTGCCACCACAAAAAGAGCCACTATAAATATTTTTGTACATACGGGTTTGCCTCCCACTTCTCTGATCTCTTTGGGACATAACCCTAGAAGTGGTATTGCTGGTATGCACTTATTTATATCCCTTTGGGCATAGTTCCAGATTGCTTTCCAGAATGGTTGGATCAGTTCACAACTCCACCAACAATGCATCAGTGTTCCAATTTTTCCACATCCTCTCCAGCATTTCTCATTTTCCTGTTTTGTCATCTTAGCCAATCTGGCTGGTGAGATGTGGTACCTCAGAGTTGTTTTGATTTGCATTTTTCTAATCAATAGTGATTTAGAACATTTTTTCATAAGTTTATAGATATCTTTAATTTCATCTTCTGAGAACTGCCTGTTCATATCCTTTGACCATTTATCAATTAGGGAGTGGCTTGTATTCTGGTGTGGATAATCTTAAAACTTGGTTCTGAGCACTGGCATTCTGTGATTTCTCTAGAGAGAACCATTTCAAATGCAATGGGGACTTGAATCCAAATCTTGCTAGCTTTAAGGTTGATTCACTAACCACTATATCATACTTCCTCCCCATTTAAATCTGCCAAACATAATGTTTGCCAACTTGCACTCCACTCTGGGTTTTTCTTTGCCTATACCTTAGAACAAATCAGGAACTTGTGGCATTGATCCAAAAGGTGAATGTGGATTGTAATTTTTGTAGCAGGATGGCTAGGAATATGAAGAGAGCCACTGATAAGCATCAGGACTAGATCTTACAAAATTGTGAAGTGAGTGAAGTTGACCTTTGATGCTCTCCTGCCTCCTCTGTCAGCCCCTCCCCAGACTTTTCCCACTTCCATTTCAGCTAAGTTGTTAATCGATAACTACGGGCTTATGGGTAACTACTCTTAGGCATAGCTGTATTTTTATTAGAGTACTGTAGCATATCCTTAAGGCTCTAATAGGTAGATGCCAACCAAGGCACAGACACAGCAACTAGCAGGGAGATTCACTAGGTAAATCTCCATGATTCACTGATAGATGCATATCTTCCTGTTGGTGACTCCTGATTCATGGTGGCTAGTGTGTAGAGAAATGGGAGGTGGGAGAGGTGTAGGGGAGGGATTAATAAAACTCATGAAAGGGGCAGCTAGGTGGTACAGTGAATAGAGAATGGGCCCTGGAGTCAGGAAGACCTGAGTTCAAATCTATCCTCAGACACTTAACATTTACTCACTGTGTGACTTTGGGCAAGTTACTTAAACCCCAATTGCCCTCCAAAAAGTAAAACAAAACAAAACAAACAAAACCCTCGTGAAAGCCACTAGGAATCCCAAAACTCCATTTAGTTATGAGTCTCAGCCTCTACAGAATGCTCATGGAGCTAATATTTCAATACTCGAAACCTTTGAAGGAACATGCTTTCAAGGACTAGAAAGGTGATCCTCTCTCTATACCTTGCCCTTATCAAACCTCATCTAGAGTATCATGTTTACTTGTGGGTATCACATTTGAGGAAGGAATTGGTAATTGGGAGAGCATACCCAGGAGGGGAGCCAGGCTGGTACAGGGCCTTGAATCCATGCCATGGGAGGATTCATTGAATAAACTGGGGATGTTTAGTTTGGAGAACATGAGACTCAATGGAGGACATGAGAACCATTTTAAAGAATACAAAGGGTTGTCATGGGGAAGAGGGATTAAGCTTTTTTCCTACTTGATTCCACAGGGCATAACCAGAAGAAATGGGAAGGAATTGCCAAGAAGCAAAGTGATGCTAGATGTTTGGAACAACTTAGTTGTAACTGGAGCTCTCCAGAAGTGGGATGTGCTGCCTGGAGAGGTAGTAGATTCCCTCTCCTTGGGATTCTTCCAGAAGAGTCTACTCAATCATATTTAGAATATGCTTTAATAGGGATTCCTTTCACATACAAGTTGGACTAGATGACCACTGAAGTCCCTTCAAAATCTAAAAACTCCATGCATTTGCTGTTTGCTTGGTGTGGGTATTCTCCCCACTGATACAGACAATGACCCCTTCGTGTCTTAGTAATTTGTTATTTGGTGGCCAACCATCTCATGATGAACCTTTCTGCATTTAACTTGACTGGTTCTTGAACTCAGCCCATCCTCAAAGAGTTCTAATTTGGTATAACTTGCCAGAGCTTAGCCTTCATCGGTGTCACTTGGAGGGGTGATGTGGTTCTCACATGTTCTCCTCCTCGAATGCTTTTGGATGGAATTGCCAAAGAACACTGCCCTGGAAAGCCCACAGGAATCCCAGAAGAAACACTTTCTAGAAAGGCTTACAAAATGAATAATCCAGATTGGGTTGTCCAAATGGAGGGCTATCATTGAGCCCAGTGACATTATTGACAACAGATAAATGAATTCATTAATGCAAGTGACCCTTCCACTGATAGAAGCATCAAGCCAATCATGAATGCTTATTTAAGATGACTTTTATTCATATGCTTTCATAAATCTACCATATAAGGTCTCCCCAACATGTCAGTGGCCTTCCTTTAGGTCTTTGCCTTCCATGGTGCCTGCCCAGTTTTGCTCCTTCTCACTCGTTTCTCCCTTCCTATTTTCTTTGCTTGCTTACAAGCCACTGTTGGTAATGCACTGCTTCCTGCCACCACCTGCCATGCATCTTGCCTTGTCCTTTGAGTCACCTGCAATTTGGATTCTCTAGAGATCATAATAGTCCATTATTCACAAGCATATAGCAGTACCAAGAGACTATTGCTGCTAAAGAGATGAATTTTAGGGTCAGGGGGCAGCTCAGAGACATTGCAAATACTTTGTGATTTCCCTAGTAAAATCCAGCCTACTATTTTCCTCCTATTCAGTTCAATTTTGTGCTTAGCTAGTTGGACCTCTGCAGCTGCTGCCAAAAACAGAGGCATTTATGGATGAACTTAACAGACAACTCATCCAACTTCATGCCATAGTCTGGGCAACAGGCAATGGGGTGCTTAAGCCATCCACCAGCAAAGATAAAAGTTATGTAATGGGAAGACAGCGGTTGGGAGATTGAGCCCAGATGAGGTGCTACTCTTACAACAGTTCAACATGAAATGTCACTTGAGATGGAAACAGGCCTAGTAATGAGAGGCCTAGGCCCTATACTGGGAGTAAGTTGCTTTTTCCCCTTTTCTGACTACAAGGAGTTGTCATTCAAGGAGATTCCTTTCCTTTGACCGTCCCAGAAGCCTTTCATCTCACCTGCAACTCAAACTCCTTTTCAAAGAAAAAGGCAATATCTGAATTTGTCCTCAGAAAGTCAGGCCTCTGAAAGTTGGGTGGTAAACCATCCTGCAGGGGCAGCTAGCCACATTTTCCTCCCCTCCCCACCTCACCAGTGGGTCTACATGTCAGGCCATGTTGTGGGAACCCAGAAAAGGCCTTAGAACACATGATGGGTGCTCAGCTCTTCCTGAACAGTGATGGGAAGGCATGTGCATTCCTGTGCTGCCCCCTTGTAGTGAATTTCGAGAAGGGAAGAAAAGAAGTGTCAGCTGAGAAGAAAGCATTACCCCCACCCCCTACTCTAGCCTAGCCTCAGGCCTCGCCCAGCCTGAGTGCCAATGTAATGGAAAGCCCCAGCTTTCCAGAAATAGAAGCTGATCAGTCACTCACTTTGTAAAGGTAGCAGGTGCTCAGGGCTGCTCTGCCTGAACTCACTGTGTAATTGAGTCATTTAGCCAGGCAATCAATTTGGGGTTTGGTTTGGAGGGGGAAGGGAGATCCTCAACTGAGCTGATTGGTTATTTTGGCTTTATGTAGAAGCATCTCGATTTTCAGAATAGAGAAGAGATGACCCAGGAGTTAGGAAAACCTGGGTTCAGATCTTCCTCAAATACTAGCTGCAGGACCCTGGGCAAGTCACTAAACTCTGTACCTCAGTTTCTTCATCTGTAAAATGAGAGGGGTTCAACTTTTTAGTCCATGGTTCAATGAAAATATTCTTGCATCTTGTAGAGACTTTTTTTCATTAATCTAGAAAATGTACATTTTGGATTGAATTTGAAGGGCTGCAGTCTAGGCTGGCAGACTGACTAACCTAGCTGCTTAGCTTAACTTTGACTGTTAGGATCTCAGGGAGGGCACTATTTATACAGTGTTCTTGTTTTCATGGTACTTTAGGGCTTACAAACTTCTTTTCTCATAGCAACCCCCAAGGAATAGGTAGGAGAAGTATTATTCTCTCCATCTTATGGGGGAAAGTATGTGGCTGAGAGGGGAGGTGACTTGCTTGGAAGCCTGTACTTGAACCAGGGACCCGTGTGTCTTCCACCTCTGCTACCATCAGAACCTTGATGCTTTTCCTGGGTGACAAGTACAACCCCATGAGCACCTCTCCCAGAGGGCTGAGGGGCAAGGGGATGCCAGAGCACATGGCGAGGGCTCAGAGAAATCTGTAGCCTTTAGAAGGTGGCAGTGCCAGCTTAGCCATCCAAGCCTCACTCCTGCCACCTGGAGGCAGCCTGAAGTCCCAATAGAGTGGGGTGGGGGTGGGCGATAGGGGAAGCAGGGAGAAATCAGTGGGCAGCAGACAAATGTTGTTCCCATACCTCTCCTTATTTGCAGGAGCACTGTCATGGAAACATGACGTACACATGCATCTCTGGAGTCGTACCCACTGACCCGAATTCAGGAGGCAAGAGGGAGAAGAGGGGATGGTAGGCCTGAAACGGGTCTCAGAAATCCTCCTGTCTAGTCCCCTCATTTACCGGCAAGGGGGCTGAGGCCCCCAGTGGAAAAGGGACAGGGCTAAACACCCCCATGCAACTCATGCCTGCCGTGGGGCCCACCACCCTTTGCAGAACTCCAAATTGCTTCAAGGGGAGGTAGCCTAAAATGTGGAACAAGAGAGTCCCAGCAGAGTTGGGGACTTTCGACTGGAAAGCTTGGGGATGGAACTTTAGTGCATCACTTAAAAGGCAGCCAGGTCCTCCTTGGTGCTTTTCTGAGCTTTCACATTTAGAAAACAAGAAACATAACACAAGCAGCAGGGCATTACTAGGGAAATAGAGTCAGTGTGGCTTAGTGGATGGAAAGCCAGTCTAGAAGCCAGGAAGACCTGGGTTCAAGCTCCACACACAGTGGCTGGGTGACCCTGGGCAAGTCCCTTAACCTCTCAGTGCCCCAAGCAAATTTCTTGGACTATAAGTTACAAAGAGTGGTCATGTGCTGTGGTGGAGAGAGTTCTCTCATCCAGAACTTCTCTTTAGGAATGAAATTACAGATCCAATCCCTATCTTCCTTACCAGAGAAGCAGAACATTGAACTGAAGTATTCTAAATGGGAAGAGGTGAATTTAGTGTCTGGGGACTTGGGTTAAAGACCTGTCTCTATCATTTTATTGCTGTGTACAAATCACTTAAACTCTCTGGGCCTCAGAAAGACTTTTCCCTCCAATTTCAGTAAAAGAATGTTGTGGGAGAAAGAACCAGACAAGAATGAAAGACTTGAGATGAATAAGGAGGAGAAAGACTTTTTCTAAGTGACTTGGAGAAGTCTTGACTAGTGAAACTGGCCAGAGATTGAACATGGGGAGGGGAAACTTGGCAAAATTTGGAAGAAATTGAGAAAAACTTGGAGGAAAATTTCTAGGCCCAGATGTTACCTCTTGGGTGAAAGAAACAAGATCAATGACTCTTAAGAAGGACTTAAAAGGACAGGATAGGTTTAAGGAGAACTAGGGAACAGAACCAGAGGGGATAAACTTAAGAAGACAAGAGAAAGGTAGTTGGCAACACAAAGCAAGGAAGGTAAAAAATGGCAAGTGGAATGAATAAAGGTAGAAGAAAATTGATAGAGTAAATTGGTCAAAGACTGAAGTGCTCATGTCAGTGACTGTGGCTGTTTGGAGACAAAGGAGAGGGATTTGAGTGGGGTTGTCAAGTTATTAAGAAGTGCTAGTCACATGTAAGAGTTTTAACTAAATATTTTGTGTTGAGATATAAACACCCACTAGTTTAAAAAAAAACCCAGGGCTGAAAAATATCAAACATTAGGGAGAATAGGGGAAACTGTGTGTGTGATATTTACATATCTGCCATAGCCAACTGACTGTTATCTGTGTTCTAAGTGGAGACTGATTTCCTACTGGAGGACAAGATGAAGGGATTAGTACACATACCTCTCCACCCTCCAGACTGTAAGGGAGAAGAAAGTGTCCCTGAAGGAAACAGGGACAAAGCTTCAGGGGGGGAAAAAGGGAGCTGAGGTAGAAGGAGGGGAGACTTAAGTCTTTATCAAGATGATGGAGAATGAAAGACTGAGTGGAAAGGAAAAATAGGGGAGAGCTGTACAATCATGGCATCAGAACAGGTAAGAAACTCTTCCTGAAGAGGAGAGCTGGATGCTTTGGCGAGAAAGAAGACGAATGCTACAGCTGAGTCACAGAATCTATAAAGTAAGAGGTCATTTCGTAAAGGTCAAAAAAGAAGAGAAAATGAGAGTACGGGATAATTCTTTCCTCAGGGGTTAGACTGACTATAACAGCAAGCACTCTAGCATACCCAGGATGGCCTGCTATCACAGATTCTTGGATCTGCTCTTCTGAAAGGAAAACAACTTTTAAGGGGTCAACAATCTTCTTTAATTACATTCACTAGTTCAGGGGAAAAGTTAGCACCCTGAATATAAGAGAAAATACAGGTAGAGAAATTAGCATAAAGACCAACAGACAGGGCTCTGACTAACAGAATCAAAGCAATATTGTTATACACTTTGCATATGCCACTGGATCCAGAGAGCCTTTATATTTGAGCAGTCAAGGTTCTGAACATATGGCTACTCAGAGTCTTGACCAGGAAATCAAAGTCCTTCTCATAAGAGAACCCCGAAAGCAAAATACCAATTCAGAGTATGTATACACTTCTCAGAGCCAGAAGATATCACAACCCTCATGACTCAGTGCCTAATTAGATTAGTACCAAAAGGTGTGAAAGCCTTCTTGCAAGTAAGCCTTCTCCAAGGGAACACCTACTTAGGCAAGTCCCTCCCCCAATGGGCTCTATGTGAGGCCTATTAATGGGCGGGAATTATATTATTATCCCATTAACATTACACCAAAGCAGCTATTTGTTTACTTGATAATGAGAATGTAGAAAAGTCTGCCATCTTGTAAGACAGCATATATCTAAGACATCCCAGAAGCCCTCCCCTTCTCCTAAGACTTATCAAAATGGGCAACAACTACCTACTTCTGGTGATTCATTTGGACACAAATGACATGGCCAAAAGGAACCTAGAAAGTATAGCCAACAATTAGAAAGTCTTGGGCAAGAAACTGAAGACTAAAGGGGCACAGTTTGGGTCTTCTTCACTGTAGCCCACTGAAGGAAAGGGATGTAAAAAAGACAAATTAATTTGGGAAGTGGACAAAAAGGTGGTGTCTGAGAAGAGGATTTAGATTTCTAGACCATGGCTTAAATTTAGGGATAACAAATACCCACTCAGAGATTGAGTATGTCTACCAAAGGCTGGTAAGAATGCATTAGTCTGGTATCTCAGAATAGAGAGGGAGAAGATGCCTATGGATAGCCCCCAGACTAGGTTACTATAGAGAGTAGTCACAAAAGAAGTAAGAACAACAGTAGCAGTTGAGACACCCAGAAATTCACAGGGTATTAATTCAAAGAAAAGAGTCAGTGTTAAAACCCATGGCCTCAAATGTCTATATGCAAATACCAAAAGTTTAAGTAACAAACCACAGGAACTAGGAGTCCAAATGCAAAGAGGAACATTGTTATTCTCATTGGTACTGATCAGAATATGGCTCTGGAGAGGTATGCTTTCTTCAAAAGAAGCAGTGTTTCTGAATGTAATGTAATAGTTTTGTTCTGTAAGAAGTGATGGACAGTTGCAGAGAAACCTGGGAAATCTGTGAAATGATACAGAGTGAAGTGAGCAGAACTAGGAGAACATGTTATATAATACTAACGATGTTATAAAGACTAACAACTTTGAGGGCTTTAGGAACTCAAAGCAAGGCAATCACCAAGCTTTATTCCAGACACAATAATCCCGCTGTGCCCACCCTCATCAGATTTCATCTGGAGCGCTGGCTTCAGTTGTGGGCACCATGGTTTGAGAACGACTTTGATAGTAAGTGGGGGAGTGTCCAGAGAAGGGCGAGTAGGATGGTGTAGGGCTCTGAGTCTGTGTCATATGAAGATGAAGTGAAGGAACTGGGTGTGTCCAATAATAGCCAGTATTTATATAGCACTTGAAGGTTTAAAAATGCTTTACAAATGTTATCTTTTTTGAACCTCACAACAAACCTGTGAGACAGGTGCTATTATTATCTCCATTGTGCTGATGTAGATACTAGGCATAAGAGAGATTAAGTCCAGTGCTTAGCCCAGTGGCTGGCATATATAATAAGTGCTTGTTAAATTTTTATGCATTAAGTGACTACCCCAGAGTCACATATCTATTACACGTCTGAGTCAGGATTAGAATCCAGATTTTCCTGGTTCCAAGTCCAACCCTCTAAACACCTAGCCAGGGTTAGGTTGGATGAGACTAGGGAGGACATGAGAGCTATCTACCATGGGAAGGAAGGATTTGATTTGCTCTGCTTGGCTTCAGAGGACAGAACCAGGGACAGTGGAAGATGCACAGAGACAATTTTAGGCTCAGTATAAGGAAAGACTTCCTCACAATGAGAGCAATCCCAAGGTAGAACGGGCTGCTTTGAGAGGTGGTAGATTCCTTCACTATGAAGGCCTTCAAGAGGAAGCTGGACCACCTCTTGTCAGGTATGCTATTGGGGCACTGCTACTGAGTATCAGTTGGATGGGATGAACCACTGAGGCCCCTTCCAACTTTGAATTGTCATCATGGGAACTCTGGGAAGACATTGGACCAGATGGCGTCTGAGGTCCCTTCTGGCTCCAAATCTATGATCCTGTCCCCCCAACTCTCTATGGGCCCCAGTTTCTTTCTTTTCAAAACAAGGGGACCGGGCTTGATGGCTTCCAAGGTCCTTTTTTTGGGATCCTGGGATGTTACTTATGTGGCTTTGGGCAATTCCATTCTCTGGGCCTTAGCTTCCTCATCTCCAAGGTGAAGGGCTCAGACTACATGGCCTCTGAGGTGCCTTCCAGATTTTTTTCAGCTTCTGGCTAAATCCTATGACTCTTGTATCCAAAAGTTAGGGGGATCAACTTCCTTTAAAAAATACTTGTTATTTATATTCAACTTTCTACAAGCTACCAAACTCTATTTTCCCCATAGCCATTTTAATTTTGTTGAAAAGGGTTCACATCTTTGCATGTATTTCCAAAGTTCTATACCTCAGTCTTTCAGATATTTCTTAATCATGGCCTTTTGCTGGCTTAAATGACCTCCAAGGATCATCTTTCTCCTTGTGGGGGTTAAGAAGTATAGACTTCAACAAGAGTCTACACTCTAGAGCCCTGCCAGTCCTGCCCTAGACTCTAGAGGATTGTCAACTGTGCACATGGGCATGTGGTATTTACTACATTCTAGGTTTCCTTCAAGGTAACAATATTCCTTAGAACCTAAGAGTTGCTCTTCTCATGAGACTTCTTGGAGCTTCTTAGCTCAAAGTCAGAGCAAGCTGCCAGTGACCGAGTCTCAAGGTTACTTCAGAGCCTGTCAACACTGCAATGGAATGGAGCTTAGAAGGTGGCTAACCGGTAACAGCATTTCCGCACAGCTTCTGCTTCCATCACTTCCAAATTAATGTAAAAGGGGATTCTGAACACACTCTGGAGCTACAGAACCCACAAAATGACACAGAGAAGCTAACCTCCCACTGAGGACAGCCTGGCAGCCCAGCATGGAGTGGCCAGCACAAGGCTCTGGGAGCCTAGCCTAGGACCATGTGAGTCAGAGGTTTTAGCCCCAGAGTGGCCTGACTAGCAACTGGCTGGAGGGACACCAGAACACCAGAATCTGTGGTGTTTCCAGAATTATCAACACATAGATGACATGGAAAAAGTGACGGGTCAGTGCCCTTTGAGTGACTTTGTGACTAGTGGGGAGAGCATGTCGGCCTCTTTCCCTGGGGGCAAGAAGCTGCTGAGTAGCCACGGCACAGCTGCCATGTTGTAGCTTCAGTTCCTGGCCTGTGCACTGTAGGGGGACAGGCGACCAGTCTGGGGGGTAATGCTCTTGCTTTAACCTTCTTGGATCTGGATTGTGGTCTGGGGCGGAGGTCTTGGGATGTGTGACCAGCTTGCCAGAGTGTGTGGAGGCTTCAGAGAGGGCACCCAACTAATACCTCCAGCAGCTGAGAAAACCACATTGTTTGGGACAGAAGCTCCCCTGGCTAGTGGCAGAGTCCTACTGTGGCAACAAGCCCAAAAGTCAAGTAATTGAGTGGCAACATGCCTAGGTAAAGGAAGCAAAATAAACAGAAAAATGCAACATTAGACTCCTATTTTGGGGGCAAAGAGGATCGAAGCATGGAACAGGAGGAGGACTGGGAGGTCAGAACTCCTGCTCCAAAAGCCCCAAATAAAAACACGAGCTGGTTACAGGCCATAGAGGACCTTAAGAAGCAGATAAGAGAAGTGGAGGAAAAATTGGGAAGAGAAATGAGAAAGATGCAAAAAAAGTATGAAATGAGAGTCAACAGCCTGACTGAGGAAAATAACACCTTAAAAAATAGACTAACTCAAATGGCAAAAGAGGCTCAAAGAGGCAATGAGGAGAAGAATGCCTTAAAAAGCCGACTTTGCCAGATAGAAAAAGAATCTCAAAAGCTCACTGAGGAGAATCATTCCTTCAGAATTAGACTGGAGCAAATGGAAGCTAGTGACTTTATGAGAAATCAAGATGCTGTTAAGCAGATCCAAACAAATGAAAGAATAGAAGGCAATGTGAAATATCTCATGGGAAAAACCACAGACCTGGAAAATAGATCCAGGAGAGATAATTTTAAAATTATTAGACTGTCTGAAAGCCATGATCAAAGAAAGAACCTAGAAATCACCCTTCAAGAAATTCTCAAGGAAAATTGCCCTGATGTTTTAGAACCAGAAGGCAAAATAGAGGTGGAAAGATCCACAGATCACCTCCTGAAAAAAATCCCAAAAAGAAAACTCCTAGGAATATTATAGACAGGTTCCAGAATTCCCAGATCAAGGAGAGAATATTACAAGCAGCCAGGAAGAAACAATTTGAATACTGTGGAAATGCAATCAGGATAGCACAGGATCTGGCAGCTTCTACACTGAGGGACTGAAGGTCTTGGAATATGATATTCTGGAGGGCAAAGGAGCTGGGATTAAAACCAAACATCACCTACCCAGCAAAACTGAGTATTTTGTTTCAGGGGAAAATATGGTCATTCAGTGGAATAGAGGACTTTCAAGTATTCTTGAGGAAAAAACCAGAGTTGAATAGAAAATTTGACATTCAAATATAAGAAGCAAGAGAAGCAGGAGAAGATAAACAGGGAAAAGAAATCAAAAGGAACTTATCAAAGTTGAACTATTTACATTCCTACATGGAAAAACAATAACTGTGACTGATGAAACCTTTCTCAGTATGAAAATCATTGAAGAAGGGTATATGGGCATATGAATACATATGTGAATGTGTGTATATATGTTTACAGTTATACATAGATAGAGGGCACAGGTTGCATTTGGTGGGAAGTGATGATACTTATGGGGTGAAGTTATGAGGTGAGAGAGGAAAGTGGCAAGAGGAGATGGGGAGAGACAGGGTAGGGTACACTATCTCATGTAGAAGAAGCAAGGGGAAGTGGTTGCAGGGGAGGGGAAGAAAAGGAAGGCAAAAAGGCAAAACCATATTCTCATTGATTTTGGCTCAGGAAGAGATTGACATACATACTAAATGGGATATCTCACCCTGCTGGAGAGTAGGGGGAAGGGGCATGAGAGGGGGCATGATGGAGGGGAAGGCATTCTGGGGGGAGGGGAGGTTGGAAGTATCCACTCTTGAAGAGGGACAGGATCAAAGTAAGGAATGGACCAGGTGAGGGGTCGGATGGGTGGGAGGGAAATATAAGCAGCCTTTTACAATATGTCTACTATGGTAATGTTTTGCATAGCTATACATGTACAACACACACTGAATTGCTTATCTTCCCAGAGGGAATGGGTGACAAGGGAGGAAGGGAATGGATCTGAAGTTCAAAGTTTTAAAATTAAATGTTTCAAATATATATAAATACTATTATTAATGCTCTTTTGCATGCAATTGGGAGATAAGATGTGCAGGCATTGGGGCACAAAAATTCACCTTGCCCTAATGGTAAAGTCGAAGGGGGTATGGGAGAAGATATGGGAGAGAGCAGATGGATGAGGGGATATCTTGTGGGACTGCTATTCTGGGGTGGTGGGTTGGGGAAAAATGGGGAAACATTGTAACTCAAAATCTGGTGGAAATGAATGTTGTAAACCAGAAGTTAATAAAACTTTTGTTAAAAAAAAGAAAAAAAATTGACATTCAGACACAAGAAGCAAGAGATGCTTGAGAAGGTAAACAGGGAAAAGAAATCAAAGTAGGGAATAGATCAAGTGGGAGATAGGATAGGAGGGAGGGAAATATAGTCAGTATTTTACAATATATCTACTATGGTGATGTTTTCCATAGCTACACATGTACAACCTATACTGAATTGCTTATCTTCCCAGTAAGGGTGGGTGACAAGGGTGGAAGGGAATGAATCTGGAATTCAGTTTTAAAATCAAATGTTTAAAAATGTATAAATACTATTATTAATACTATTTTACATATAATTGGGAAATAAGATATACAGGCATTGGGGCATAGAGATTCACCTTGCCCTACTGAAAAAGTCAAAGGGGATATGGGAGGAGATATAGGAGAGAGCCGATTGGATGAGGGGATATCCTGTGGGACTGCTATTCTGGGGTGGGGGTAGGGAAAATGGGGAAAAACTGTAATTCAAAATCTGGTGGAAATGAATGATATAAACAGGAAGTTAAGAAAGCATTTGGGGAAAAAAAAAGAAGGTGGCTAACCTCTCCCAACTGGCCCTGTGCTCAGGTGCTGGCATTGGACACTCCAGTCCCAGGCCTGGCCTAATTATCTAGCCCCAATGCCTGTGTCTGACCCATGGCAGCCAAGGCAAACCTTATTTCAGTGTAATAGTTACCCCTGACTGATTTTCTAACAGTCTTACAATAGGTGACACAGACCAAGGACTGTTGACCTTTCCATCCTAGGTGGACATAGGTTTATTCCAGTAATATCCCCTTCGCATCACTGAACTCCGATAGTTATTTAAACTTCTCTAGTGGCCCTGATTGTTTTCTACCTTACTTTATAACTATTTAATCCATTTCCCACCCCCTTCCCCTTTCCAATTCCTCTTTAAGGCATGTCAGATATCTTTGTATAACCCATGGCATTGAGCACATACAGTAGGATGGGCTCAATAAATGACCATTGAATGAAGGAGGAAAGAAAGAAGGAAGGAAGGAATAGAAAGTAGACCAATATGGTACTGCTGTGTAACACAAAAACGAGGGAGGAAGAGGTATAGAGGCGAAAGCAATGGCATGAGCAAAGGTATGTAGGCAGGGAAATAGAGTTTGGCTGGGGAAATGGTGAGATCACTTTGGTTCGAGTAGGAGACATGCACTGGGGAATAATGAGAGACAAAACTGGAAAAAGTAGCTTGCAGCCAAATTGCAGAGGCTTTGAATGCCAGGTTAATTCAAGATAAACCTGTTTATACCTATAGACTTGCTTCTTCCTAAACAAAGAAGTTTTAGATGCAATAATCCTTGGAGGTAGGGATAGAGATTGGGTTTGTGATTTCATTGGCATAGGAAACTCCTGGGTGGGAAAACACCCTCCCTCAATGCAGGTCAACACCTTCTCTATGACTTACCGTGTTAGAGAGTTGTCCAGAGTACTGAGAGGTAGAGTAACTTGCCCGGGGGAACACAGCAACTATACGTTAAATGCAGGACCTAAACCCAGATGTTCCTAGTTTGGAAGCCATTCAATATATACCAACCTCTTGATGCTACTTCTCCAGTCCTGGGAGGAAGATGATGAAATAGATGACCTTAAATGGAGATCCAACCCAGACTCATTATTTCAGAGTGCTATAGAAGAAAGGGAGTCCAAAGACCTGGGTTCAAATCCTGATTCTGTTACTTACTAGCTAAGTAATGTCCCTTAACTACCCCGAGGCTCACTTATGGTATGTACCTTGCAAGACTCTCATAAGGACAGACTTGCTAGAGACTTGTTGGCGGGCATGATGATGATCAGATTTTGATGTTGTTGCCAGCATTTCATTATTTTTTAATATAAATTCTCATAGAAATGTAAGGCAGGGCACTAGGGGGCAGTTTTCTCCAAAGATCTGTAACAGCCATTTCCAGAATGAGATGGCAATTGTGCCAATGTCCCTGGCACTGGGAAGGTTGAGCTGCAATGACAGGTAATTGGCATTAGTAGCCATGTCCTTTATTGTCTCTGGCCAAATATCATCTCTTTTTCATTTAAGTAAACAGGAATATGTAATACCCTCAGACACTAGCTGAGATTGTTTTCTGTCAGCTATAAAATGGAATCTGACATCAATAATATTGGGTGAGTGTCCTCCAAAAGCTCCAAAGGAAGAATCACGGTGGGGAGGGGGAGCCCTCATATGGGATTAAATGAGAACATGGAAGCCCTGATCATTCCCTCCAAGTTTTTGATAGGAAGTATTCCATTTTGCTTCTCAAACTCCAGTGCCGACCTGTGAAACATTGGTGACCAGACCCTGCTGCAACATGGTATGCCTATTGGGAAACCTCAGGCTTAAGAGGCAGTATGATCTAGTGTACAGATCGCTAGTTTTGAAGTCAGAGGACCTGAATTCGAATCCTGACTCTGCCACTTATGGTATGACCTTGGGCAATCCACTTAATGTCTTTGAGCCTACACAGATTTTTCTAAAATGAGGGCCTTGGACTACATTACTCCTTGAGTTCTCTCGCAGTCTCAATCTATATTCCTCTGCATTGTAGACTGCTTGCTTTGATGCACCTCCCCTTCCTCCCTATGTATCCTAAACCTGATCCTGAAGAAAACTGAGCACTCAGGTCAGTGTCCTCCCATGTCTCCGTTGGCTTCCTTTTTTACCATGGTCTTAGGTACTTTCCCTTCAAAGACAATTCCTCCACATGCAAATCTCTGTTTTGGTATGGAGACACAATGAAAGAAAATACCCACCCATGTTCTAGAAAGCTATTAGGACATTAACTCATAATTAATTTTTCAGCTCTGATCACTATGTCCCATCTAAAGTCATGTAACATGCAGGTCCACATCTCACCAATTTGTCCACGATTCAATTAAATTTAGCCATTCAGAAAGCACCTACACCTACTGTGTGCAGGACACTGGGCTAGGCCTATGGTCACCTAGATAATGGTCCCTTACAGTCTTCAAGGATATTTACGCTCATCTGGGAGGGGGAGGGGCATGCAACATGTATACAAGTAAAAAATCCAGTCATTGGTCATTGGAGAATGGAGGGAGGAGGAACAACTAGGAGTGTGTGGGAAGGGGAGAGACAGGGAAACCTTCAGGAAGGAGACAGCACCTGTCCCAAAGCTAGAATGAAAAGAGGAGAGAAGCAGAAGTGAGAAGGAAGAGTATGCCAAGCATGGGGCTTGGCTTGGCATGTATGGAAATGGGAAGTCTTCTAGCAACTTTGGAATGTGAATGAATGCTGAAAATGTGGAAGTGTGGAGACCTTTAAATGCCAAGCTGAGGAGTTTTCCTCTTTTCCTCGAGGCCACAGGGAGCCATAGAAGGTGTTTCAGCAGGGCAGTGACATGGGCAGATTTGTGCCACAGGAACAATTCCTTTGGCAGCAGTGTAGAGGATGGTTTGGAGAGAAGAGATATTAAAGCAAGAATGCCGTTAGGAAGCTATTGCAGTGGTCCAGATAAGAAGGGAAGAGAGCCTGAATGACTAATGAGAGCCTTAATATACAACATATGTTATCTCATTTGATCCTCAAAACCATCTTGAGACATTGGTGCTATTATTACCTGAATTTTACAAATGAGGAAACTGAGGCACACAGATTCAGTGGTTTTTCAAGGGACACAGAGCTAGCAAGTATCTGAGGCAGCATTTGAATTCAAGTGTGCCTGCCTCCATGTCTTTTGCTCTATCCACTGGACCACCCAGCTGCAAGATAGAGACCCAGCAAGAGGAGAAAAGGGGCCAGATACCCGAGATGTTGTGAAGGAAGAAATGTCCAGATTTTGTACTTGATTGAATATGGCAGGGAGGAAGGGGGATGGATGCATTAAGAGTGAAGGTGAGTCTCTAAACCTGGGTGATTGGGAGGCTGATGGAGTCTTCCTCTCAACAGAAATGAGAAATTTAGAGGAGGAACAAGTTTACAGGGAAAGATGTATTGTGGACCTTAAGAAACTGACAATGCCAGGTGGTTGGGACTACAGTTCAGGAAAGAGGTCAGGGTTGGATATTGAGAGATGGGAATCAACTGCATGGAAGTGATGACTGAACCCTTGGGAGTAGATGAAGTCACTGGGGGAGGAGGTAGATAGAAGAGAAGGCAACCCAGGATAGAGCCTTGAAGGACACCCATATTTAAAGGACAGAGGATGGATGATGAGTCACAAAAGGAGATGGTCAAGTAGGTAAGAGGAAAAAACAAGTATAATACAAACCAAGGGAAGAGAGACCATATGGAAGGAGGTGGTCAGCAACGGCCAAAACTGCAGAGAAATCCAGGGACACAAGGACCAAATAAAAGGCATCGGATTCAACAGACCATATGCTTATAGATGACTTGGATCTGAGGATTTAGAGGTAGAAATGCCCCAGAGATTATCCTGGCCAACCCCTTCATTTTACAGCTGAGGACACCAAGGCTTTTCAATTGGATCTTTTTAAAGAAAAAGCCAAAACATTTACAGCCAGGTGATTGAAAAGTCAAGTTACAGATCTACTTTTCTACAATACAGAAAATACTTTGCTGTGTTTGTTCCATTTACTCCCTAAAGCTATAGTACAGGAATCAGTTAGTATTTAACTGAGCCAGCAATTCTCTAACAGAAAGAGCACTGACCTTAAAATCAGAAGACCTGGTTTCACCTCCTGGCTGCACCTGGCCATATGACCTTGGACAAGTCAGCTGACCGCTCCAAATCCATTTCTTCATCTATAAGAAAATACTTTCTGGACTTGTGGTTTTATCTGTGTAGGGAGTTCCAGAAGTGAAAGGTCCTGCATGGCTGAAGGGCAGCAACTTAGAGAGCTGCCCAGAGCACTGAGAGGTTAGATGACTAGTAGGTATCAGAAGTGAAACTTGAAACCAGGTATTCCTTTTTAAGGCATCTTCTCCTCACTGGCTTTTTGGGCCTCTTTTGCCATTTGGGTTGGTCTGCTTTTTTTAAGGTGTTATTCAGTATTTTTCTGGGTCTCCTTTAGCAGGCTGTTTTTTCATGATTTTCTTGCCTCATTCTCATTTCTCTTCCCAATTTTTCCTCTACTTCTCTTACTTGATTTTCAAAATCTCTTTTGAACTCTTCTTGGCCTGCGACCAATACATATTTTTCTTGCAGGCTTTTGATGTAGGAGCTTTGACTTTGTTGTCTTCTTCTGGTTGTATGTTTTGATCTTCTTTGTCACCAAAATAATATTCTTTTTTTTTAAACAAATACTTTATTAACTTCTGTTTTACATCATTCATTTCCGCCAGATTTTGATTTACAATCATTTTCCCCCCATTATTCCCCTACCCAACCTCCCAGAATAGCAGTCCCACAAGATATCGCTTCCTCCAATCTGCTCTCTCCCATACCTTCTCCCATACCCCCATCGACTTTTCCATTGGAGGAAGATGAATCTTTGTGTCCCAATGCCTGCACATCTTATCTCCCAATTATAGGCAAAAGAGTATTAATAATAGTATTTATACATATATTTGAAACATTTAATGTTACGACCTTGAATTTCAGATCCATTTCCTTCCTCCCTTGTCACCCATTCCTTCTTGGGATATAAGTAATTCAGTATATGTTGTACATGTCTAGCTATGCCAAACATTATCATAGTAGATATATTGTACAAGGCTGCTTATAATTCCCTCCCACTCATCCCACCCCCACCTGGTCCATTCCCTACATGATCCTGTCCCTCTTCTATAGTGGGTACTTTCAACCTCCCCTCCCCCCAAGGATGCCCTCCCATCCATCATCCCTCCTCTCATCCTCCTTCCCCCTATCCTGCTGCAGGTTGAGATATCCCATTTAGTATGTATGTCATTTTCTCCCTGAACCAAATTCAATGTGAATGTGGTTTTGCCTTTTTGCCTTCCTATTCTCCCCCTCCCTTGCAACCACTTCCCCTTGTTTCTTCTACATGAGATAGTTTACCCTACCCTGTCTCTCCCCATCTCCTCTTGCCACTTTCCTCTCTCACCTCATAATTTCATCCCTTGAGTATTCTCCCTTCCCAACAAATTCAACCTATGCCCTCTATCCATATATAACTGTAACCATATACACACACATTCACATATGTATTCATATGACCACACCCCCCTTCTTCCATTATTTTCATAGTGAGAAAGATATCATCAGTCACAGATATTGCTTTTCCATATAGGAATGTAAATAGTTAAACTTTGATAAGTTCCTTTTGATTTCTTTTCCCTGATTACCTTCTCAGGCATCTCTTACTTCTTGCGTCTGGATGTCAAATTTTCTATTCAACTCTGGTTTTTCCTCAAGAATGCTTGAAAGTCCTCTATTCCACTGAATGACCATATTTTCCCCTGAAACAAAATACTCAGTTTTGCTGGGTAGGTGACCCTTGGGTTCATTCCCAGTTCTTTTGCCCTCTGGAATATCATATTCCATGCCCTTCGATCCCTCAGTGTAGAAGCTGCCAGGTCTGGGCTATTCTGATTGTGTTTCCACAATATTGAAATTGTTTCTTCCTGGCCACTTGTAGTATTTTCTCCTTGATCTGGGGATTCTGGAACCTGGCTATAATATTTCTGGAGTTTTCTTTTTGGGATCTTTTTCAGGAGGTGATCTGTGGATTCTTTCAACCTCTATTTTGCCCTCTGGATCTAAAACATCAGGGCAGTTTTCCTTGAGAATTTCTTGAAGGGTGATTTCTAGGTTCTTTCTTTGATCATGGCTTTCAGGTAGTCCCAATAATTTTTAAATTGTCTCTCCTGGATCTATTTTCCAGGTCAGTGGTTTTTCCCATGAGATATTTCACATTGCCTTCTAATCTTTCATTTGTTTGGATCTGCTTAACAGCATCTTGATTTCTCATAAAATCATTAGCTTCCATTTGCTCCAGTCTAGCTCTGAAGGAATGAATCTCCTCAGTGAACTTTTGAGATTCTTTTCCATCTGGCAAATTCGACTTTTTAAGGCATTCTTCTCCTCATTGCCCTTTTGGGCCTCCTTTACCATTTGAGCTAGTCTATTTTTTAAGGTGTTGTTTTCCTCAGTCAGGCTGTTGACCCTCATTTCATACTTTTCCTGCATCCTTCTCATTTCTCTTCCCAATTGTTCCTCCACTTCTCTTATTTGATTTTTAAAGTCCTTCTTAAGGTCCTCTATGGCCTGCAACCCGCTCATGTTTTCCCCTAGGGCTTTTGGAGCAGGACTTCTGACCTCACAGTCCTTTTCCCGCTCTATGCCCCCAAAATAGGAGTCTAGGGTTGCATTTTTCTGTTTCCTTTGCCTTGGCATGTTGCCACTTAATTGCTTGACTTTTGGGCTTGTTGCCACACTATGGCTTTAAGGCCAGCTAGAGGAATTTTCGTCCAGAACGTGTGGGGGGCAACTTCCGTTTCTGGCAAGCTGTAAACCCACCCACAACTTCCACCCTAGATCACAATCCAGATCCAGGGAGGTTAAAGCAAGAGCGATTACCCCCCAAGACTGATCGCTGGATCTCCCCACGATTTGTAGGCTGGGAGCCGGAAATGCCTCTGAAAACTACAAAATGGCGTGTCTCCTCAGTGGCTTCTAGCCCCCAGGGGAGGGAGCTGACGCATTCCCAAATACAGGTCCCAAAGTCCATAGGACACTAACCTCTTACTTTGTCCTAGGCAAGTCTATGTTGATAATTCTGGAGTCTCCACAGTTCCTGGTGTTCTGGGGTTCCTCCAGCTGGCTGCTGGCCCTGCCGCCCTGGGGCTAAAACCTCGGCTCACGTGGACCTGGGCTCGGCTCGGCTCGCTCCTGCGCTCTGCGCTCTGCGCTCTGCCGGCTCCCAGACCACTGCGCTGGTCCTTCCTGCAGGGTGCTGGGCTGTCCTCAGCGGGAGGTTAGCTTCTCTGTGTCGTTCTGTGGGTGCTGGGGCTCCAGAAGATTTTCAGAGTCCTTTTTTACATAGTTTGTGGAGAATCTGGGGGCAGAGAGGCTTGGACGAGCTGTTTCTACTCCGCCATCTTGGCTCCGCCCCCCAAAATAATATTCTATAGTCTGGCTTTTTTATGCTGTTTATTCATCTTCCCAGTGAAATAATTTATTTTCTAACTCCCTGTCAAGGCAGGACTCTGCTTCCAGTGGGTGTGGGTGTGGGGTTGGGGTTGGGGGTGGGTATACTGTCCCAAGCTTCTGGGGTTTTGTATAGGCCACTTGATCCCCCAGTGTCTGTGGGCTCAGAGCACTGGAAGCAGCCTGCTGCTGCTACCACCAACACCACCCACTGCCACCCCGGGGCAGGGGCTGGACTGCAGGCTCCTCTTTCACCCAAGTCCCACAGAGTTCCCCCACTGACCTTCCAAGCTGTTCTCAGTGTTTGTTGGTTGAGAGGCCTGGAAATCACCACAGCTGCCATCGATGTAGTCCCCTGAGGCCTGCTCCAGGCTCTGCTCCACTCCCAGCCCAGTGTGATATACCCTTCCTGTGGGTCTTCCAGGCTGTTGGGGTGGAGATGTGTTTCACTCTGTCACTTTGTGGGTTCTGCAGCTCTAGAATTTATTTAGAATCATTTTTACAGGTATTTGGAGGGGTTTTGGGGGCGAGCTCAAACAAGTCCCTGCTTTTACCCCACCATTTTGGCTCCACCCCACCCCAACCCAGGTATTCCTGAGTCTAAGGGTGAACCACTACGTCACACAGTATTTTCTCATTTCTAAAATAGGTAGAAGTGATATAATAACTACAGAGATGTATAGAGATTTAAAGTTTGCAAAGCACTTTGCTGGCTTATATACCAGGTACTCTGTTAAGTGCTGAGAATGCAAAGAAAAACAAAAACCAATGATCCTTGCCCTCAAATAGTTTATATTCGAATACAGAAGTCACCCTAGAAATTGGAGCATACAGGAGAAATACAGAGTAGATGGAAGGTAGCCTTGGAGGAGCTACTTTGCATCTCCACTGTGTATCTGCTATTCTGCCTTCTTTCAACTCCAGGGAACAAGGTGGCCCTTGCAGGATAAACTCATCACTGCTAAACTCACCACCAGATGCCAAATCAAGCCTTGATTGACATTACCTCCCTCAGTCTCCTCTCTATGATTGGAGGGTTAGAGGACAGAGTACCAAGCTCCTCTCAATTTCTTCCTTTATATAGGGTAGAAATTGGACTTACCTTACTCTTCTTTGTATCTGCTACTGTGCCTGGTCTCAAGTCCATGGAATAAGGTGCCTCCATATCAGGTATCCCCTGGTATAGGAAAGGGGGGGAACCTTTCCTGCCTTTTGTGTGTTGTAGAATGTAAGAAGTTTGGAAAGAAGGGACTAGGTTTTAAAAAACTTTAAAACCAAAAAAGGAGTTGGGGGTGGGGGGCAGATATACACCAGAAGGAACAGTGATAATGAAAACCAAATTAGTATGCATTTAGGTTACTCTTCTTAGTCAATCCATGACCAAAAAAAAGATAGCCAGAATTCTCTGGAAATGGAGAGAGTGGCAAGCTAGGAAGAGTGGGTAGTGAAATGAAAAATATGTCTCGCAGCAGCAGACAGAGCAGCAGGGCTCTGCACAATAGACCCAGGGGCACTATCCATAGTAGAAGACAGAGCCAGAGCATCAGCTCTCAGTGCAAGGTGACCTAGGGATCCCAGCTATGGCAGGAGACCAGGACAGACCAGCATCCAGGATGCCCTGGCCCAATTCAACATCCAGGCAGCCCAGACCTGAACCCAGGAGATAGGGCCAGACAATTCCTGCAACAGGCAGGAACTAATCTTAGCCACTGCATTCAGGATCAAGCAGAGCCTACCAAAACCATCCAAGAGTATAGGAGCATATTTTAAGCCAAGCACTAGCTCCCAGCACAGAAAATGAGTTTGGAGATATGAGTAAACAGAAGAAAACATTAAATGCAATGGAGAAATACCTTGGACTAAATGATACCCAAGAAGTAAGCCCAGAAGAAGATAGTAACTTAAGTCCAAGTAGAAAAGAGTGTTTTGGCCACAAAAGTACCTGAAAGAAATTAAACAAGAGATGCAAAATGGAATAAATAAGGAGAAAATAATAGCAAGGAGGATTAATACCTTTGATCAGATAGTGGTAAACTCTGCCTAAGAATTGAATTCTGAAAATTATAATGGACCAAACAGAAAATGATGACTCTATGAGGCAATAAGAAATATTAAAATAAAACCAAAAGAATAAAAAGAGAAAATATAAGGAATATAATATAAAAAACTTGGATATCATATTTCAAAAAATAAAAAATAAACTATACAGATCTCTCAGAGTCAGAGGGCAAAACCACCTCCTGGATGGAACCCCAAAAACAAAATTCTCAGGAACCAATTCTCAGGAAGCCAAAATTCAGAGTTTCCAAGTCAAAGAAAAAATACTGCAAGCATCCAAAAAGAAGCAGTTTAAATATTAGTTTCTTCTACTCTAGGCAAGAGAAGCCTTTGGGATACAATATTCCAAAAGGGTGCCTTAGCTAAAGAAGTATTGCATATAGAACACACTAGGCTGCAACCATGTAAGCTTGGAAAGTTTAGAAGATCAAGTCAACACAGGCCCCATATTGGAGTTCATGATAGAATCAAACATGGCAGGGGGCAAATGCTTCTTAGCAACCAAAGTAGAAGAACGTAGCAAAATATTTCCATGCAATAGCAAACAATTAATATAAGGAATTCAGAGAAACATGGGAAGATGTGTGTGAACCAATGCAGAGCAAAATAAGCACAATCAGCAGAATAATGAACACGATGACTATAATATAACTTAAAAGACCACTTGAAGGAATTTGAATGCTGAGTAATGGAAAAATCAGTGAAGGTCCTAGAGAAGAAACAATGAATGAAACACAACAGAGAGGTAGGAAGACTATGACAGAATATTACATACAGTCACATATGTTTTCTGTGATGGATTTCTTTTAGCTTTTTTCTTTGTTTCAGAGATTGTCTTCTAGTTTTGTATCTCTGATTGCCTATTGGACACCTCAAATTGTATGCCAAGTGGGTATCTTAAACTCGGTGTGTCTAAAACTGAACTCACCTTTTTCTCAAAACCCTTCCTTATTCCAAAGTTCTCTATTACTGTCAGGGGTACCACCATTCTGCCAGCCATCCAGACTCCCAAGCCAGGTATAATCGTCTTCTCCTTCTCCTCCTTCTTCTTCCTCCTCCCTCCCTCCCACCCTTCCTTCCTTCCTCCTCTTCCTCCTCCTCTTCTCCTCCTCCTCCTTCTTCCTCCTTCCTTCCTTCTTTCCTTCCTTCCTTCCCTTCCTCCCTCCCTTCCTTCCTTCCTCCTCTTCCTCCTCTTCTCTTCCTCCTCCTCCTTCTTCTTCCTCCTTCCTCCCTTCTTTCCTTCCTCCCTCTCCCTCCCTCCCTTCCCCCTTCTCTTCCTCCTCCTCTTCCTCCTCTTCTTCCTCCTCCTTCCTCCTTCCTTCCTTCCCTCCCTCCCCTTCCCCCTTCTCTTCCTCCTCCTCTTCCTCCTCTCCTCCTCCTCCTCCCTTCCTTCCTTCCTTCCTTTCCTCCCTCCCTCCCTTCCCTCCCTTCTTCCCTCCCTTCCTCTCTCCCTCCCTCTCTTCCTTCCTTCCCTCCCTCCCTTTCTCCCTTCTTTCCTTCCTCCCTCCTCCTCTTCTCCTCCTCCTTCTTCCTTTCTTTCTTCCTTCCTTCCTTCTCCTCCTCTTCTCCTCCTCCTTCTTCTTTCTCTCTCTCCCTCCTTCCCTCCCTCCCTTCCATATTCAATCAGCTGCCAAAACCTATCAATTTTCTACCTTTCAATATCTTTCCCCTATGTCCCCTCTGACAGTGCATCAACATTGTACAGGTTCTCGTCACCTCGCACCTGGACTATTGCAATAACCTTATGGTTGATATTCTTGCCTCAAATCTGTCCTTATTACAGTTCATCTTCCACTTAGCTATCTAAGCAATCTTCCTGAAGTACAGGTTTAATTGTGTCCACACTTGTACTCGGTAAACTCCAGTGGCTCCCTATTACCTCCAGGATCAAATACGACATCCTCTGCTTTGAAAGCCCTTCATAACCTGACCCCTTTCTACCTTTTTAATCTTTTTATACCTTAACTCCCCCCTCCCCGTGTCTTTATGATCCAATGATACTGGCCTACTTCCTGTTCCTTGAACATGATCCTCCATCTCCTGACTCTGGGTATTTTCACGGCCTGTCTTCCACGCCTGGCCTCCCTCTTCTACAAGAAGTCTTATTCCTAGTGCCTTCCTTCTGTGGATTATCTCCAGTTTATCCTGTCTAGAGCTTGTTTGTACATGGTTGTTAGCATATTGTCTCCCCCATTAGACTGTGAGCTTCTTGAAGGCAGGGACTGATTTTTGCCATCTTTTTACCAACATGCTTGGGACAGTTCCTGGCACATAGTAGGTGCTTAATAAATGCTTATTAATTGATTTATTATGTCAAAGGAGGGTTCAATCTAGGGGAGGGGACCATGGGAAATAACTATAACATAAGGCCAAAAGACACCAATACAAAGTAATTTTTATGACAAATTAAATTTAACTCATAAATATAAAAAAGAAAAAAACCAGCAAAATTTGGCAACTGATTATTATAAGGGGTGAGCATCAAGTAGGTGCTTTCTATATTATTATCTCTATTTTATAAGTAGGAAACTGCAACTCAGAGAGGTCAAGGCAATTGCCTAGGGTCACACAACTAGTTGGCGGCAGATGGCAGACTCCTGCCTCACAGGAGTGCCATGAGATCATGAACGTGAAAGGGATTGGCAAAGTGGCAAGTGTGGTGCCCATTATGAATATTCGGGCCTTTCATGTTACTTAGGGCTTTCTGCTGAGATGCTAAATGGAAACTGCCGTGTCATCTGCCAAGAGACATTGCAGAAATCCAGTGGGAGGGGGAGCCATTTCCCTTTGGTTCTTCTCCTCATCCATAGTTGAGCACTTGGCAGGCTCCATGCCAAAGCTATTTAACTATGGCTGATGCTTCTCCCCTCATCCAGAATCCATCTTGTTCATTTTTGAGCTTAAAGTGGCAGAGCCATTATCAGATAATGACAATTTGGAATGATCACCCCAAGCCCAGGCTTTGGGGGCCCATAGCACTGGTGCCTCAGATGCTAGAGGGAGGCAAGGGACCATATCATCTGGGGTTAAAAAAGCACTGAAGTATGTATGATATCATCAGGCTATCAAATAGAAATTGTAATAACAGCTTGGTGGAGCAATGGATAGCACTCTGAGTTTAGAGTCAGGAAGAGCTGAATTTGAATCTTGCCTCAGACACGTACTGGCTGTGTGACCCTGGGCAAGTCACTTTACCTCTGTTTGCCCGTTTCCTCAATTGTAAAATAGAGATGATAACAGTGGCTACCTTTCCCCGAGTTGTTGTGAGGATCTCATGAGATATTTGTAAAGCCCTGAGCACCCTGCCTGGCACATAGTAGGCCATATATAACTATTTAATAATTATTATTATTATTAATAATTAATTTTATAACATTATTTTATATTATTATAAAAGTTTGCCAAGCCTTTTACCCATAAGATCTCATTTGAACCTCCTAACAACCCTATGAGCTAGATGATATTATCACATGGTAAAAATGAGGAAACTGAGACCAAGAGAGGTAACATGAATTGCCTAGGGTCACAGAGCTAATAAGTGTCTGAGGCAGGATTCAAACTCAGCTCTTCTTGACTCCAAGTTCAGCAAGCTATCAGACATCCTTAAGCTAGACTACCCTATCCCACCCTTTCAATACTGTCCTCTTTCTCCTTCAAGGCTGCTCAGGGTACTCACTGTGACCAGATTTCACTAGGACATACATTTGGTGGGAAGGGAGAGGGCCCCTAGGGTTGACCCCATGACCCTCTAGGGGGAAACCCTGGCAAGTCAAAAATACTATCTAGACCTTGGGTTTTGTTTCCTTATTACAAATGTGATTGCTAAGCCCTAGGGGCTCTTATCCCAACTTCTACTTTCACTGATGAGTTCTAGGGATATGCCTGAGGGGTTAGGGGTGTCTTCTTAATACTATCATCTTGAGCCCCCATTCTGCTGTGTTCTTCCCAGACTCAGTATAGCCAAGATATAATGGATAAACTACTCCCTCTGGCTACCTTTTATCTACTGTTACACTGGTCAAGCAGATACCTTGGAACTTCATTCCTCACCATCAGCAGACTTGAACTTCTGAACTTTCCAGGCTCACAGGGTAGCAGCCTAGTTTGGTCTATATCCAAAACTCCTCCACCAAGGCAGGAAAGAATAGACACAAGAGGGACAGAAGCAACAGTCAGTCCATGTCCTCATAGCTTCATGAGGCTCTGGGTACTAGCTTGCTCTCTCCCCACCCAGAGGCTTACAACAGTCCTTGCCTCCTTATTTGAACACAGCCAGGCAGAAAAGAGGGTTAAGTTCCCCTTTGGAATCTTTTTTATGCACATTCGATTCTGGCTCAGCAGCCAACCAAAAAGGCAGCTAGCTGTAAATGGACCAGCAATGGTCATAGAATACCTGCATGTGTTCTGAAGTGGAGGGGTGAGCCATTTCCTTCCACATCATCAGGCCCTTCCCAAAACAGGCTCACCAAACAAGCCTGCTCCCAGGACTGAGCCCTCACTGTTTAGTCCCCCGTTATACAAACTAAACAGTTTTCTGCCTTTGGCTACATACAGAAACCACTATTAATCAAACCTAACACTCTTGGGGATGGTTTCATAGCAAAGGGGCAGTTTAAAATTCTCTCTTTTTCATGATGATTTTTTACCAGGCATGAGAGGACCCAGTTTATACCCAGCTTTTTCCAAACCTTGTTGAAAGTCCCAGTATAATTTGAAACTCAATCCAGACATTTCATGAGTTAGAAGGAGTCATATTTAATGTTCCTTGTAAAGGACAGGCTTAGATTTGAAATGAGCAGTATGTACTTAAGAATTCAAGAAGTAGAAGGCTTATTTCCTCAGTGATTTGGAGCACTTAATGGGGAGAAATTGATCCCCCTTGAGAGGCTCCTGAACAAGAGAACAGTGGCCCATTTTCATGGGATGAGAAGAAACTGATGTGAAATTTACATATTAGTGACAGCTTCTCTCCAGTACACAGCTTAGGCTACATGAACAGAAGCTAGTGTCCAGACAGAGAGAGGCGACAGACCTCATCCGGAGCGCTGTGTTTATTTCTGGGTGGGACATTGACAGGCTAGAGGATGGTCATCAGTAGATAGACAGACTTTACAAGTCACTTCCAATTTAGATATTCGCATTCTCCATCAAAATTGGCTTTTCTCCCCAAATAAATTGTAAGGTCTTTGAAGTGATTTTTTATAATTCTGTATCCCCTAAAGCTACTTGTGGTGTTAGCTTCACAATAGACAATCAAGGCATACCTGCTTCCTGATCCAACCTAATCTAATCCACTAAGTATTTATAAGGAACCTAACTCTGTGCTGGAGATACAGATACAAATCAGACAGTCTTGCAACAAAGGTGCTTACATCAGTCTTACTGGGGGGCCCCAACCCAGAAAAGGATAAATACATGCAGGATTTTAGGAGGAATAAGCTCAAGAAAGGCTTCTGTAGGAGATAGTGTAAGACAGAGGTGGGGAGCTTGCAACCTCAAGGCCACATTTGGCCTTCTAGGTCCTCTGGCTGTGGCCTTTTGACTGAGTCCTAGTTTTATAGAACAAATCCTTTTATTAAGAGGATTTATTTTGGGAAGGTTGGAGGACTGCACTTGAGACCTAGAGGGCTACATGTGGCCTCGAGACCCCAGGTTCCCCAGCCCTAGTCTAGGAGCTGAGCCCTGAAGGAAGGTAATAATTCCGAGAAGCAGAGGGGAGAAGGGACTACATTCCAGACAGACTGGAATGGAATGGAGGCACTGAGTTTGGGGACGAGCAAAGAGATCCCAGAACTAATTTCCTACTGTCTCTGCTTAGTGGACAAAGGACAGACTGAGGCCAGTGGAGGACTAGGGAGCAAGTCCTCTCTTTGAAATATTTCAGCTTCTGTTCAATTCAATCAATTCAGCATTCAGTAAGCCATTACTCCATGCAAAGTCAGGGGCTAGGAAGGAATAAGGCCCAGATTTCTACCAGATAAAAGGCCCAAAATGGGCTATTAGGAGCCTCCAGCTTGATCTAAAGAAGTCCTAGTTCTTTGACGGCAGCTTTAATACATCTGCAGTCTGATAGCGGGTGGGTGCTAAGGTCTTCTGAGCCTACAGTACAATTCATTTTGACCTCACAGCTCTTGTTTATACACTCAACCATCAATTCCTCCATTCCCTGTGGAACTACTGTTGTTTTTCCAATTGAACTGTTTTCTTGCATTGCTTAAACATAAAATAAAATAATAATAAACATAAAATATTAATACAGAAATGAAATCTTTATTTCATTTCTCTAACCAGTGTCATGGAATTAGGAAAATAGCCTCGAGTCCAGCAGACTGGTTTAGCAAAGATAAATAAATCATTCTTCCCTCCTATCCAACTGGCTAACAGATATGTATAAACAAAGGATTTTCCTGAGTACCCAGGATTAACCAAGGAAAACATCACTAGAATATCAAGGATGCATATAAGAATGGAGGAAAGTTACATAAAAACAGAATCTGTGGCAGAATTTGGAGTGACAGTCCTGAGATGGAATCTGGACTCTACTACTTCCTGCGTGACCCTGGGCAAGTTATAGACCTCAGTTTCCTCATTTGTAAAATGAGGGACTTAGACTCAATGATCTCTGAGGGAATTTCTAGTTCTAAGTCTCTAATGCTATAATGCACAGCCTATATAAAACGAGTTCAGGTCAAAGGGGAGCTTTGCTCTTACAGAACTGATGCTACTGGCTAGTTTTTCCTGGATTGGGAACCAGAGGCACACAAATGGATTTCTGCAGGCAATCTATATTCTCTATAGCACAAGTGTTCATGAAATAGTTCAGGGACCAATATTTTCCATAAAAATAGTAAAATAAAGTTCTACGGAGAAAGTCCTAAAAACAAATGGAGTTCCCTTCCAGGTTGGTCACCAGGTGTTTTTTTTTTTGGGGGGGGGCATAGTAATTCAAAAATGGTGTCCTAAAGTGTAGAGAGGCTGTGACTAGCATCAGTGAAGAGGGCACCCCCTATGATCAAATGAGACAATATTTGTAAAAAGCACTCAGCGCAGTGCCTGGCACATAGTAGGAAAAATAGAAATGCTTATTTTCTCCCTCTTTCCGTTCCTTAATGAGGAAATGGAGTTTTGAGGTATCAAAGTATGTTGTTCAGGGGCGGCTAGGTGGTGCAGTGAATAGAGCATTGGCCCTGGAGTCAGAAGGACCTGAGTTCGGATCCGACCTCAGACACTTAATGCACACACAAATAAAAAAAACCTAGCCGTGTGACCTTGGGCAAGTTACTTAACCCCAATTGCCCTCCAAAAAGCAAAAAAAGTATGTTGTTCATAACTAGCACAAGAAAATAGAATTTTTTTATTGAGAGTGGATTCTTTCTTCCAGATGAGCTAAGGAGCTCAATTTGCCTAGGGTCTAAGCCACTACCTGCTAGACATGAAGGCAGATTAACCCTGAGCCCAGGAGAGGACCAATGGAGAAAAGGCTGATTTGTTTCTCTCAGGAGATAATGGACCATAGTACTATGGAAAGGACAGTAAACCAAAGTTCCCATCTTGGCTGTTGCATTTCTTGGTAGAGTCAACACAGGAAAGACCCTTTTCCTCTTAGAATTTTAGTATCCTCATCTGTACAATGTGGCTAGCCATCCCTCCTCTTCCTACATGTCAGGGTTAGGGTGAGATGAGGACAGCAATGCCACTGCTGAAAGGTTGCTGCACTGGGCTATTCTCCAAGCGGAGTCATTTTTGTAAGGAGTTGTCTCCTAACTGGGAACCCCCAGGCTTCTCTCCTCCATCCCAGTCTGACCTCCCCAGAAATACTTGATGCTACAAATTCACCTCTCCTGCTCTTTCCATGACCTGCTCCCCAGGAAAAATCCCACTACTTTAGTATACAGGTCTTAGCTAACTGTGGGAATCAGCTGCTTAGACCAATTCATATTAAGGTATGGATGGCATTGCACCCCCTTATGCCCTAGCTTTAAGCCTTTGGAGGATATTTCTATTTTAAAGCAAATTACAAAGAAGTGAATCTTCCATAATTGAGCTGGGGCTGGATGGTGGAAGGCACACTGGATCATGAAGGTGTCAACAAACATTTATTAAACAACTACTACATTCCAGGCACTATGCTAAATGTTGGGGATACAAAGAAAAGCAAAAGACAACCTCTGCTCTTGGGGATCTCACAGTCTAGTGGGAGATAAAATATGAAAACAACTGTGTCCAAAGAAGATATAGACAGGGTAAATTGGGAGATAATCAGAGGGAAGGCTCTGGCATTGAGACTTCTGACAGGTGGGATTTTTGCTGACACTTGAAGGAAGCCAGGGAAGCCAAGAGGAGGGGAGAAGGAGAGAAGGAAGGAAAGAAGGAGAGAAGGAAGGAAAGAAGGATAGAAAGAAGGAAAGGAATGAAAGTAGGATAGAAGGAAGGAAGGAAATAAGGATGGAAGGAAGGAAGATGGAAGGAAAGAAGGATGGAAAGAAGGGAAGCAAGGAAACAAGCACTTATTAAGTGCCAACTATGAGCCAGGCACTGTGCTGAGTGGTTTACAAAAAATTGTCTCATTTGATCCTCACAATAACCCTGGGAAGTAGGCGCTCTTATAATACCCATTTTAAAGTTGAGGAAGGGCAGCTAGGTAGTACAGTGAATAGAGTACTGGAACTGGAGTCATGAAGACTCATCTTCCTTAGTTCAAATCTGGCCACAGACACTTATTAGCTGTGTGACCCTGGGCAAGTCACTTTGCCCAATTTGCTTCTGTTTCCTCATCTGTAAAATGAACTGGAGAAGGAAATGGCAAATGACTTCAGTATCTTTGCCAAGGAAACCCAAAATGGAGTCGTGAACCATTGGATATGACTGACAAACAATTGAATTCCCCTAAAGTTGAGGAAATGGAGACTGAGAGAGGTGACATTACTTGTCCAGGGTCACATTGCTAGTAAGTGGTGTCTAAAGCTGTACTTAAACTAAGGTCTTCCTGACTCTGGGCCCAGGTCTCTATACATTGCACCCACCACCCAGCTCTCTCCAAGGAGGGAGAGCATTTCAGGCATGGAGAACAGGCAGTGAAAAGGTATGGATTTGGGAGACAGTGTATCATGTGTCATTGGATCACAGAATACGTGGAAGGGAGAAGGTACAGGAAGACTGGAAAGGCATCAAGGGGCAAGATTATGAAGTGCTTTGAATGCCAAACAGAGGATTTTGTATTTGGTGTTGGAGGAAATAGGGAGCCATTGGAGTTTACTGAGCAAGGACTGGTGTGTGTGTGAGGGGTGATATGGTCAGATTTGTGCTTTAAGAAGATAACTTCAGCAGTTGAGAGCAGGATAGAATGGAGAGGGGTCCTTAAAAGAAGATCTTGCTACACATAATATTGCATTATCTAAATGATGTTGGGTGAATCCAATGGTTAAATGATATTGTGGTGAACTCTGGGCAAGGTGTGGACAAGAGTCAGACTGGCTGGGCAAGCAAGGACAGGGTGCCATCTTCATAATTGAAAGGAACTCCTAAATCAATGAGATGACGGATTCATTTGAATATATGAGTAAAATGAAAGCTTGATATTAATCATGCTTTCATGGGAGAAATTCAATATTAACACAATTTACAAAACCTGTAAGAGCCAGCTCTTCCAAAGAAGAGCTCTTCCTGGTCCCAGCTACCTTGGCTATGTTCAGAGCGGCTCCTCCCAGGGTTGGCCACAGACGTCACTATGACTTTCTGAGTCATCAATGACAGGGTGGGAGGCAACTTGGAGCCAAGAAGTACTGAGTCTTAGCTAAGATATTGCACGGCCATGGGCAAGTTGCTTAATCTTACAGCAGACCAGATAATGCTCTAGTACCAGGTATAGGGGACCTATGGCCTTGAGGTCACATGTGGCCTTCTAGATCCTTAAGTGCAGCCTTTTGACTGAAATCTGACTGGATTTGTTCTGTAAAATTTGGATTCAAGTCAAAAGGCTACACTTAAGAATCTAGAAAGCCATATGTAGCCTCAAGGCTGCAGGTTTCCCACCTCTGGACTGTAAATTAGACAGTCCAATTTGCATCATGGTTGGAGTTTCTACACTGAGTTCCCTGCATTGAACAGGTCTGTCCAATCTCCTCCCTCACTAAAACACTAATCTATTTAGATTCAGAGATTATTATTTACATTTACAAGCAGCCCCTGAACCCACGAGCTCATGGATATCTGCCTCTTAGACGTCCCTTAGGACTTTGCTCAAGCACTACCTTTTGTAGGAGTCCTATTCCCAATCTCCCCTTCCAAAGTCACCTTGTATCTACTTTGTAAATATTTCATACTTACATCATGTATAAGTTATCTCCTCTGTTAGGATGTAAGCTCTCTGAAGGAAGGGTCTATTTTTTTCCTTTTCCCTTTTATCCCCAGAACTTTGTACAGTGCCTGACACATAGTAAGTCAACTAAGGAATGTTTGTTGATTGAGTCCCATAGTTTACTGAGGCATGTGCCAAACATGGCATGGTGCTCCAAAGACGGAAAAAAAGTGTCATGGATTTCCAAGCCACATTATTCTGAACCCTTCGTGTAAACCAAAAGCCACCCATATAGGGAACTTTATGGGAAAACAAAACAAAACAACCCCCTGCAGATATTTCTTTAATGCAAGATTTATTCCTGAGTTTTCTAGCCTCCTCGGCAAAGACATTAATTGGTAACATTGTGGATGCATGCGCAGGTCTGTCTTTTTCTCAAGTGGGAATATATCCAATGAGCTAAAACGCCTTTGCTACCCCAGGCAGCATGCTATGCTATACCTGGATTACGTACTGGGGGCTCCAATCTACTCCCAAACTTCCAATCTGAGTCAACTTGCTCTGCTATCAATTGCTTTGAGAACATTCTCTTTGCATTGCCTTCTAAAGCAAAATGTTTTCAGAGATATGAGAAAAAGAACCATGGCATTTTGGAGGTGGAAAGGACCTTTGAGATCAGTGGATTCAAACCTTTCACTTATGCATGAGGAAACAGGCAGTAGAGTGAGGGGAATCTGTGCGCACACATGTCCACTTCTTATAATATTCTTGACAACCTCCTGTCTGCCTCAGTTTCCCCAACTGTAAAATGGAGATAATAACAGCACTTACTACCTTTCTTCTCCCCTCATTTCGCATGGTGCCAGCATGTAGTAGGTGCTTATTAAATGCTTCTTTCCTCCCCCGCCACCCATGACGTTTTTGACAAGGAAGGGATGTGTTTCCTCTGATTTGGCGGCAGAAGGAGGCAGGAGGATTCGGGTGCTTGGAGGAGGACAACAAACAGTGTTTGTCTTTGTTCACACTGCTGCATTGCACATGGTGGATTTCCTATTTGCATATTCTATCTTGAACAAGAGTCTGTTGTCTATTAGGGAATATTCCTTTTATTTCCTTGGTACCGGAACAGTTCTCTGCTCAAGTCTATTAAGAGCACCACACACATCTCTGTTTGGAAGGCAACCAAGTTGCAAATCTAATGTTCTGGGTTTGCCACTCCCCCCGACCCCCCATTCTCAATCCATCACCAGCCCCTGCCTTATTTCCCTTTTTATGAGCAACTTATTTGGGGAGGAAAAAGCTACTGAGAAAGAAAATAAAACTTGCATGAAACACAAAAGCTTCGAAAATGAGCAAAGGAAGAAATAGATGTGTATTTGTTGGAAATCGTTTATTGCCTATAAAAGTTGAAATAAAAACCCTACAAAAGTTCACATTACAGTCTGACGTGACTTTAAATGGTAGTGTTTCAGAGGTAGTAAGCATGACCCGGGATGCAAGATTGCAAGAGGAATCATTAACTCAACAAGTTAATGCTAAATAGAACCTTCATATGGCCAAGAAGTTTTGAAATACCCCCTCTAACAAATCTGCTCTTAAATTTGGTATATTTTAGACAAAGGGATATTAGCTGTTGGAGTGCAAGTTGGAAGGGGCTTTCATTATAGCATCCCATAGCATTGCCCTGGGATGTGGGTGGTACAGTGCTATCTGCCAAGGATGATACCAATTGCAAACATAGTTAGGTCTTTTGACCCATGCTTTGGACATTCTGCAATTCATCTGTAATGTGATAATGAACATTTGGGTGACAGCACCACAAGGTGGCATCAATAGATCCAAACCTACCAGACCTGTAGCTACAAGACACCTTATTGCACAGCCTTAGGCTCAAAATAACAATCTGATCTATCAGAAAAAGAGATATTCTCATAAGTCAACTGTCCCAGCACGGACAGGTTAGTGCTCTGAGCATGTTCCCTAAATGTGAACATAGGACAGCCAGCTGGAAAGAAGAGACCACTCAATGGAAGTGGAAGAAATCTCAAAGATCTACAAGGCCAAGCTAGGAACAAGAGACTTTCAAATACAATGAACCACCTCCCCATCACACACCCTACCCTGCCACTCCCCACCCAGATCTTTAACGTGATTCCTTAATAGGAGGGGTCCTTAGAATAATACTGTTTAGCTGCCTTGCAGAATCCTAGCAGTAAAGCATACAGAATAGGTGGAGCAAAGTCTCATTGGCCCCTACCAATCTTTCTCCAACAATGTCCAAAATTTCCATTAAGTGCCAACAACCAAAATGGTTCTGCTGAGAGCTGAGCCTACCACACGTCATGGCTAACTTTCTTGGGGAGGTCCATTTACTTCTTGCCTTTCTCACTGTGTGCTATCATTTGCCTGGCCCCCAGGGAGTGGTTTCTCACTTCCTTATGGCTGCTCAAAGGTGACTTGACTGAAATGACAAAGGCATCCATGGAGGCCCTGAGCTCATGGCAGACATCAACGTGGAGAAGCAGCTCTCATGTTGGCTTTGGTCCTCCTGAGAAGCGGCAATGATCCTTTCTCTGGGGGCAACTGGGTGGTACAGTGAATAGAGCACTAGCCCTTGAGTCAGGAGGACCTGAGTTCAAATTCAGCCTCAGAAACTTAATAGCTGTGTGACCCTGGGCTAGTTTTGTAACTCCAACTGTCTCCCCCAAAATGGCCTGGAGTAGGCAAAGGGCTGGACTGGGAAGTCAAAGACCTGAGTTCCTAGTCCTTACCCTACTAACTCACTATATGATGCTGGGATGGTTATTTTCCTTTCTCTGAGCCTCAATTTCCTCTTCAAAAAAGTGAGAGGGTTAGACAAAATCCCTTTTACCTCTGAAACCTGAGGTGCAAAGATAACACAGCAACAGTATAGCAGTGACAACATATTACAGAAGAAAAACTGTCTTTTCTAGGAGTGAAATTTCAAGTAAGAAAACTCCCTATAGTATCATTTCCTTGCTCCAAACTCTGTCAAATGAGTCACAGTATATTAGAACTGGAAGGCACCTTGGAGGTCATCTAGGCAATCCTTTCATTTTACAGATGAGGAAACTGAGGCCCAGAGAGGAAGAGACTTGCCTATGGGCACACAGCTCCTAACCCAGTGTTCTTTCCCCTCTACTGCAATGCCTCCTGGGAGCCCATCCTTTTTGGCCTCATAGTTTATTAATAGAATACTTGACCTTGGCATTCTCTTCCAATTCCAGTGTGCATAATTACAATCTGCCAACCCTAACCCTTCTTCCTGCCCAGAAACAGCAGTGTAGTGTTGCTGTTTCCGGCTATAGACAGGCCATGTCCCAATTTAGAAGCATCTTAATTCCACCGGTGGTTAGTGAAGTTGTTCTGAATGGTGCAAATATCAGTGTGCCAGGGCACCATGTCTTCAGGAGCCAGAGAGAAGTGATGTAGGCTACACTCTGACCAAACATTAATGTAGACTGGGCCTTAGGAGTCCTCTCAGATCCCCTTCAAAACTGTACCCTACACTTCCATCTAGGAATCACCCCCAGGAGACTCCTTAATGTTTAATCAGTTCTATTTCAGAGGGAATTACTTTTATGAACACCACTGAAACAGTTAACAAGAAAGAATTCTTGGCAGTCTTGGGGAATTAGGATACGGCACAGAGCATGGGGTCTCGCAAAGAGCAAACGCTCAATAAATATCTGTTGAGTGATTGATTATTTAGCCTAGAGAAGAAGAGGCTGACGAGTGACAATTATGGTCCAAGCATGCGAAAGGTTATTACAGAAAAGCTAATCAACCTGTCTTCATTTACAGTGAGAAGAGAAGAAGAAAGGGGCTTAAGGTAAAATAATAGGGAAGAAGAACTCTTCACTTCATAGGTTGCTGTGGTCAAAGGATTTGTCACCTGCTGGCCGGCCTGCTGGTGGTGGGCTTCTATAGGGTTAGGGCTTATAAGGTAGCTGGTCCTGAGACAGTCCTCGTCCTCTGTCACTGGGCCTCAACTGAAAGCTTGTCCACTGATAGTCTTGAATAAGCCAGGGTTGCTTCTATACTGGGCCAAAGCCTCCTGGAAACACAGGATTGAAAAGAGTGGTGGGCCAGTTAGATGATGAGATTAAAGTCTAGCAAAAACCCTAGAGGCTACTGGTACTTGATAAATGTCAAACGAGCTTGAGGATGGGTTCCAGGTCACTGAATGGGGAGACCGCCATAGAGGATTTATGGGAAGACACGGACAAGCATAGCAGGAGAAGCCTGGATGGACAGCAATGGACACCATTAGAGGGAGACCCAGATCGATGAGCTCATGGATTCATTCACTGATACCAAAGGCAAAGTCACTGAGTGGAAAAAAGATAAGCCCTTAGACAACTGGCTGATTTGGCATCTCCTTTCCTAGGGATATCATATGAAGCCAGCTCCTTACATCTGCTTTATATCATGGATGTTGTGTCCCACATAGAAATCAATGTGAAATGATCAAGTTCATCCCAATATCTGAGATTCTGTGGCCTCACTCATATTCATGTCTATAGATAGAATGTGGATGGTGGGGGGTGTGGGGGGGCACAGGGAGAACCTAATGCTGTGTGTACATGTGTGCGGTACATGTGTGTGGGCTCCTAGGGCCCAGTCTTCCTCTGCTGACTCCTCATGAGGCACACATGAGCCTGGTTTCTGGGAAAGCTGCAGGCACGTGTCCCAAAACAAATGCTGTACATACATCATGTGAGGACCCAAATTCAGAGAAGTTTGTTATTGGGTTGCTCACAGGTTGATGAATTTGTCAGCCATAACAACTCTTAAAGACTGACTACACAGTAGTAGGAGAGTTGGAAGGGTAATGCTAGTGAAAGCATGGCCACTGACAGTATTAAAGAAATGGGTACAGATGTATATGGATATAAATATATATATATATATATATATATATATATGTGTGTGTGTGTGTGTGTGTGTGTCTATATAGACATATATGTGTATGTATATATTTTACACACACACACATATGTATATGTATATACATACCCTAGGCAAGTCAGCTAACCTCTATTTGCCTCAGGCTACTTCTTGGGACTAGTTGAAATCCTTCAATTGGTTATATATGTCAGTGGAGAGATTTCCCACAAGGGGAGTTCTCTACATGGACAAAATCACATGAATTCATGAATTCTCACATACAAGTACATACACATATATGGGCATTCTGGGGTTGAATAAATTTCACAACTTCTTCTGTGGAGTCAGAAGGAGATATCTGTAAATGTGAAGGGGTCAAACCTGTTTTGGATGACAACATGCATGAATACTTAGAAGTATTTGATTTTTGAAATGACCAAGGCAGCCACCTACCATATTGATTCTTCCTGTATTTAACCATGCAACTCAATTCCACAGTGCCAAATCACAAACTACTGTGTACTTGGGGACAAGTTGGCATTTACCTGTATCAGGTCTAGGTAATGCCATCTGGTGCTCAGGAAGCCAAGTCTTTTTGACAGTGAGTTGCCATCTGGTGCCTGCTAATAGAACAATTGGGTAACATGCCCAACTGGCCTGAATGCTCAGTAAATGGCATCCAGGAAATTCCAAGGCTCCTGATTAACAAGAGTGGGGCAGCTTTGGGAGGATGGCAGGCATCCTTGGCTGATGGCACTGTACACATTCTACATGGAGAGCCTGCAGACTCTCAGAGGAACTAGATACAAAAATTGCAGGAGCTTACCTTGACTTTTCCTGTTTCAAGAAACATAATGAATTGAGACACATTATGAAGGCAGTGATGAATGTGGGATATTCAGGCAACACTTCATCTAGCCCACTTCCAAAAATTCACCAGTACAATGTGAATCCATTTGCAGCGATCAAGAATTCCCATTAAGAGTCTAATTATTTTATAACAGTTATACTTTTGTTTCTGAACTTAAATAAAATAATAATTTATTGGACTTCAAGTTATTGAATTAATCTTCCACAGTCTTCCGCCTGCCCCACCCCAGACATTTTGGTAAGAGGATGGAAGAACAGCAACAACTTACACGACTTAATTACATACTAGTAAGCACTTCCCTAGTTCAATCTCTGACTTAAATGAAATTTTCACAGGGGTCCAAGAATAATTCCCCACACTCATCCAGGCTCAAACTGGTTTTCATGTCCATGTTCAATTCTAAGCCTGCTTTCCTGAGTACAAGTGTGTGTGGATTACAAGGAGAGGAGAGAGGGAGGGAGGCCACAAAAACCAGGCTAGCCGAGTTTGATCATCTTGACAGGTAGTGTTGAAATACCTTTATTTTTTTTTTTTGCATTCTTGGTTCCCTGCTCAAAGCTACTGTTCAAAATAAGACTCTTCTACAAAACAAAAGAAAAAACAAAATCTCTCCAAAATTAGACATTTAAGTATTTCATGGCTGTACTGCTAAAAATTAAATAAAGCTTTCCCCATAGAGCTTCCTCAGTTTACAAAAACCCCCCAAACCCCAAACACTAAGCTTTGAAATCCCATATTTCTTTTCACTCTAAATTGCAGCCATTCTATCATGTCCATCCTTCACAGAATCTGTCTGCTTCCCTCAATTTGTTTTTCCAACTGAAGGGTATTGGGCAACAAAACGCAGTTATCTTGAAATGCACACCTGTTAGGCAGCCCAAAGGCTGCGGCATAGATTGCCCCCCCATCCCCCACCCCCTCCCCGAATCACAAACTGTCGGAGGCATTTTTCTCTGATAAAGAAGACAAACTGAATGAGGTATCATCAGGCTCTGGCGAGGCGTGATGGAAATCCAGCTCTTCTAATTCAGGAGGTAAATCTGACAGCAGGGCCTGGGTCAGAAAAAAAAAATCAATTTTTTTGGATTAGTATATGGACAGATTCTCCTAGGTTTATGTTAAAAGTTGCGAGTGTCTCCTTTTGATTTATTCCTAGGGATTTAGAGAAAGAATCCTCTGTCTCCATGGTTCTTTGGTGAAAATATAACAAATTCCTTATCTGAAAGGGAAATTTTCAACAATTTAATAATTACAAAGCAGGAGACACTGAGGAGCACAGATTATGCAGCAGAGGTACTCTGGACAAAGAGGAAATCAGGAGGGAAGATGAGCAAGTCCTTTGGAGAGCTTTAGGCATCTCCAGTTCATCACGACTAGTGCAGCAAGGCCTGATAATCACCATTAAAGAGTCGGAAAATTGTGGGCCTTATTAAACTCTGCCATTACCAGTTATGCTCTCCATCACTGAGACAATTTCCATTTCATCGCAAGCTATTTTGCATGTTGGTATGAGAACAAGTGCCTTTAGCAAAATGGATTGGGACAGACCAAAGAGTCCCAGGCAGCCTCTCCTTGAGTCATGGCCCAATCCACAGGTGACCCAGCAACCTCCCGGGACATGGCTCTATTGGTGAATCCAGATGGCTAAATGATCCATCTGTACCAATGTGTGGGAAATGATCTGCCTGGGCAGACCACCAGGGACTCACCTCTGCCATTGGCCAATTGCTTTGGCAGGATGAACAGAGCTGATGTCTGCCCACTCCAAAGAAATGGTCTTTATTTGGCTGGCTTCTACATGGCCATCTTGCCATTAGGGCTTAGAAATCGAGGGGCCATTTGGCCACTACCTCAATTGAAAACAATGTAGTAGATTTGCAGTTTCCAATCCTTAGTCAGGGTCTTGGGTACAGACTAAGGAAGGTGAACAAATTAAATAAAGGGCATGTGTGAAGACACAAGATCTTCTGATGAAATAATGAGGCTGCATTTCCTTCTTTTAAAAGGTACAGTACATTTTAGCCTACCATGCTGAAGATTAGAAACACACTCCTTGGACATACTGTGTAACAGAGGGATAGCCAAGTAACTTTAAGACCTGTGTGGAAACGAGGCTCTCATTACTGAAGCAGGGCTGTCATTTATTTTGCTCAGTTTAAAAGTCTGAACTTCTGGCTGAAATGGAGATTATTGATACAGAAAGGTCATCTCCGAAGTGCTACATGGCTTCTCAAGATGCCGTATCCCAGTAACGGGATGCAGAGGCTTTCATCTCCGGCATGTTGGTTAACCTCTAACCAAGGTCAGATACAAGGAAGTCATTACTGGCACTGGCTAGACAGAATCTGTGCAAAATAAACGGCTGGACTTAGTTCAATTTGTAATTGCCAAGCATCCTCATTAAGGAAGGCAAACCACTGCAACAGACACTGACGAGACCTTTTGTTAAGATTTTCAGGAGATATAGCGGGGGCCAAAAGGACGTGAGACAACTGCATTATCAAATCACAGAGTAATAATTTCAAGTCTGGGAAGAGGATTATGTATTTGTTCAACACTGAATTACCCATGGCTGACTAATGTTGGTGTCTTGTGAAGTATGAAGACTTGGGTCTCAGAGGCAACGTGTCTCTCTATTTATATTTATTTATGTATGGGCATGTGTATATATAGAGAAAACAAATAAAACTGAGTGCTGAGGCAGAAAGTGGACTAAGAAGTGCTGATTTTCAGTGTCTTACTATGACCTTGGCTTTTAATATTAACCCCCTGAACAAATCTTCGGGCTACTTTGATAGCTTGTGTTGCAGAGCAAAGAAAGTAAACAGTTGACTTTTATTGACTACTGGTCCCCCTTCAATTGCTGTAGGTCTTGGGAGCAGAGACAAGTGGAGTCTGACTGAGCTAGTGCCATGTCAGTGTCTGTAACGTTAATCTGAAGCCAACATGGGGTGGAGGGGCACAGCGGTGTGGGGGGATGGCAAACTTTGGGATAGTAATCCCTTACTGTAAAGGTGGAGGAATCAAAGTTCAAGGAAGAAAGCTGATTGGCTAAGATCTCTCTCTCTCACACACACTATATCTATATATAAATATAAGTTTCCTTGATGTCTTTTGTTTTTTACATGATACATATTTCCTGTTTTCCATTCACCCAAACTGTCCCCCATGAACTAAGCAAAACGAGGTAACACAGCTGATTGTGTCTGAGAGAATAGGCAAAATTTAGTACCCATAATTCCCAACTTCTTTACCAAGAAGACAGAAAGAAGTTTCATCATCTGTCTTCAGTAATCATTTTTTTCTCTAATTTTTTAGCTAGGTTTTAGTGATGTCTTTTGTTTTTACATCACAGTCATTTCAAAATACCTCTCCCCTTCCCACCAGGAACTGAACTATCCCTTGCAATGAAGAAAACTAAGTAAAACCAACCAGTATAGTAGCTGTGGCTGACAAATGACAAATGTCTTTAACAGTTTGGGGCAATGTTATGGTGCTCATTGTCATCCCCGGGGATTAAAAACTTAGGCTAGCTGCAATCTCCCCTACACCAAGGGTTCTCCAACTTTTTCAGCCCCTGAACACACAGCTGGGGCAAAAGATTTTGTGCCTTACCCATCCTTCCTGTTTCTCTTTGTCATGGCAAAGACAAGAAAAACAAGCCATAAGGACTCATAGGAAAGTGATACTGCCTTCAATGACATACTAACAAGATTATAGCCAATTTCAAAATTATTAAATGTCAAATTTATTCATTCCTTCCAGTAACAGAACTATAGCCATGTAACAATAGAAATGCTAACAAGAGAAGAGATCAGCCGTTAGGCCACCTCAAGACCATAGCAGACCACACTTGGAGAATCCAATACTAGCTACTGGCCACCAAAACAGGCAGTGATTCATTATTCAGGTATCTGCTATCATAGTTGTGTATCATCACCATGTTTCTACACCTCTAGCTCCCTTTACCAGAGAAGAAGAAAAAAGGAAGAAGTCCCCCCAGTTCACTTGAGTTCATTCTAATAGTGTTGTTAATGATAATAAGAAGAAATACATCATAGTCATTTCATTGATATGGTACTTTATGGCTTCAAAACACCTTCCATAGTTTGGATCCTCCAACAAGTCCAAGAGGTAGGTATTCTTACTATGTCCATTTTACTTATGAGGAAACAAAAGCACTAAGAAGTCAGGTGACTTGCCCAGAGTAACTAGTGTCCAAGGTCTATGTAGTCATAACAGTACAGAATCTGGGCCACACAAGCATTTGTACTAGCTTCCTTTTTTTCTTTCTAAACTAAAAAGGAATGTGTGTATTATTCATAGATTTCAAATGCCACTGGTAATTCCAAATTGACAGCATAAATGAATTCCTAGTACTACAGTCTTGGAGTCCAGGACCACATTCCAAAGGCCAGTCTTAGGACTGGGTCAAATTTTGTTCTTTATAATTATTCAAAATGTATAATGCCTCTGGGCCCACATTCTACAGCACTGCAATTAGCCCTCTGAGCCTATACTTTAGATTTCAGAGAATGAAGGGATTGCAGAATCCTACTACATACATTCAATTGAGAGCAATGCACTTGAACTACGTTGGTAGTGGCAGTTAATGGTTGATTAAACTGGGGCCATGGGCATGTGGAGAAGTAGATGAATACTGGCTTGAGTCTCATGTGTGAGTTAACTCTGGTCTTGAGTTTTACAGTTGACATTTCCTCTAGAACATATAGAGAGGAAATGATGAGAGGATTACTTGGATTACTAAAGTTCAACAGCTTCAGAATCACCTTCTGCATGATGAGTTTAGAGTCAGCCTCACTCTGCCCCACTTTCCTTTTCTGGGCCTCAATCTCCATCTAAGGGATATTTTTGCTCTAGGGCTATCTGATCCCCTAGTGTTCTGGGATGGGTCTGAACGTGGCCCTCCCTTAGAGCAAAGGTTCAAACTGGCTGAGCTCTTTCAGTCCTAGGATTCCTTATACCTTGGAGGACATTACCTGAGAAATGCTTCTCTGCCCCTTGAGCCACCAAAGGATGTTTTATGTTCTGTCCCAGATTAGTGATACAACATAGGGTAACATTTTCCTTTGTTTCAATGGAAATGAATTTGTGGAAAATTCATCCTAGCAAGATTAAGATATTACTAGAAAAAATAAAAGAAGGCAAAGGTCTACATTTTGACACTCAAAATATGAAAAAGGCAATTGTGTCCATTTATTGGGAGAATGGCTAAACAAACTGTGGAATAAGAATGTAATGGAAAGTTACTGTGCTGGAAGAGACAAAAAGAGGCAGTGTGGTATAGCTAGAGGGCTAAGCCTCTGGGTGGGAAGACCTAGACTGAAATCTCATCTCAGATACTTACATTGTTTTACATCTAAAAAACTAACTTATTTGCTTCTCTCCTTATCCCAAGACATAACACCTGATCTCTTACATGGAAGAATTGAACATTCTACTGCAAGGGAAAAGGTGATGAGAATGATGACTAAGCATTTCCCAAAATCTTTTGCTATTTCTTTTGTGAGGAGTGTTACTGAGCAGAAGGCACAGAGGGCATATATGTTCATGAACTCCAGCATAGACAAAAGATAAGTGGGGTCCAGACCTGGCACCCTTTTCCTCCATAGCCTCTGAATTGGCCAATGCTCCCATGAACTGCATCCTGGGAAGTGCCCCACCCAAGGCCAACCTCTTCCCCCTCAGAATATTCTGGGTGGGTTTCCCTTAGCTCTGGATTGCTTTGTTTTTAAGGATGTCCCGTGATTTAATTTCAAAGGCAAGGATACTAATGGATCAAATGTGCTGGTCTGCCATCTTGTCAATCCACTAATAGACTGTGCCCAAAGTCTGATGATATATTCCTGGGGTGGGTGGTAGGGGGAGGAAGAAGAAAAATCACAGAAGAACAGAGCTTTCTTCAGTGCAAAGCCGTAATGAAGAAGAGATGTGACGAAATATACAGAAAAGTAGGAGCAGGTCCCATTTCTTATCCCGACACATGGCAGCCTCCCAGTCTACCCGACTTACCTGCTGTTGATCTTTATCATCAGCTTTCATGGCTAGTATCAAGCTTCTCACAAATGCCTGCAGTTTAAAGTATTTTTGTTTCTGAATCTCCAGCTCATTTTCCATGAATCGGACTTCTTCATTCTGCAGGCCAAGATAGAAACAGCCCCAACAACATTAGCATACGTGAAAGGTGGAAATTCTAAAATCTATCAAAGCAAAGGGACAAGGGAGAAAATCTAGTTCTAACAGGGGAGAATATAATGAAGCAAGCTAAATGATTCCAGTGCTCATAGGTTGGCCGTTAATAGAATTGCCATAGAAAACATCCCTCAGGGTAAAGATGATCAAGTCTGAGTTTGCAAGGTCAAAAATCCTGCCACAAGGTAAGAGAGGAGGAAAAAAACCTCAACAAAACACAAAATCCCTTTCTTGGAGAATCCCCCAAAGCCTAATCAGCACTTAGATTAGGAGTACCAACAGACAGACCCCTATTAACTGAGAGCAAGGAGGCAAGGGCGAATCTTATAGCCTCCTCGATAAGATGAGCAGCCGGGAATAGCTAAATATATCAACCTCTCACAAGGTGGTCTGGAAAGTACAATGGAGATTGTGAGGACTGGTTTGGAGGCCTGTGCATAAGCTTAATGCCTGGATCTTCTCACACAACAAACTGAGTCCCCAGTTTCTCCTAAGTACTCATATCAATGGGGTAGAAGGTGACCAAGGCTCTCACTGGGAGTCAGGAGGCTTCTACTCTAAACCCGGCCTATGTGATCCTGAGCAAGTCACTTCCTTGGAGCTTCAACTTTTCTCATCTGTATAATGGGCACCACACCTACCCTGGTGGAGCAGAGGACCCTGGTTCTAATCCTGCTTCAACCACTTATGATCTGTGTGACCTTGGCTAAGCCTCTTAATTCAACAAGCATTCATTGATTAAACCCTTCCTATATACCAGGCACTGAGAATACAAAGACAAAAAGGAAACATCTGACCTTTCTCATTTGTAAAAGAAGGGGGTTGGTCTAGATGGCATCCCAATGCCATTTCCAACCTGTGATTCCACACAGTTGTTGAGATCAAATTAAATAATGGACATGAAAGTATTTTGGAGAAAAATGAATTAAAACCATAAGTTTGTGTTTATTACTCTCCAGTTAAAGTGCATCAGGGATACAATTGGATTAGGCAACTCAGACCAAACAATTAGAGAAAGTGAGAACTGAAAGGACCTTAGAAATAATCTCTCAGCCCTCTCATTGTATAGAGGAGGAAACTGAGGTCCAGGGGATTAAAGTGACTTGTCCAAGGTCACAGAACTAGAAAAATAAATAGTATTACGGACTATCATGACATGCCAGATGAGAGAGAAATGTGGTCAATTTGATGGAGATAGAAGCCTAGTGTGGTGGTCTCAACCAGTACAGGAGACTGGCAAGGGCTTCTAACAGTGTTGACTGAGGGCAGAGCCAAGATAGTAGAGTAAAGGTAGGGAGCCAGGTGAACTCTCCAAAAATCCCCTCCAAACAATTTTAAAATAACAGCTCAAATCAAATTCTAGAGTGGCAGAACCAACAAAAGGTCAGGGTGAAAGAATCTGGAAGTCCAAGACAAGTTAGGAGGGTGGCAGGAAAGTTCTGCTAATCAGAGTGGTGGTTGGGTCTAGAGCACAGTGCAGTCTGTACCTCAGCAAGTCAGCAGTAGGCCTTGGGGATAGCTGCATTGGCAGTAAGGGGGCTGGACAACTTGTCAAAAAGAGATTACAGGAGATCTTTTATTGGCGCTGTGTACAGAACTCTATTATATTGCCCATACACTGCTCTGGGTCTCATTCCCAGGGTTAAGAGAAGCCCTAGCTCACTAGCACTTACAGCCACAGGAGAGAAGGGACCCTGGTTACAGTTCCAAGGTGGAGAAGAGTGTTCATAGTTGCTCATGGGGGAGCAGGGGTTTTAGCCTGAGGTCCAAGACAGAAAGGAGCACTGATGCTTGTGACTGTAGGAGAGCAGGAACAGGGCTATAATGAGCAAAAGCACTTGGGGCAGCAGGGGAGCAGGGATCCTGGTCACAGTTCTAGGGCAAAGAAAAGTGCTAGTAGTCACTTACATACCAGAGCATAGGCAAGGGGAGCAGTGACACTTCTCCATCTTGAAAGAACTGAAAGCTTATAGATCGTCAGAACTAGCTCTGAAAAACCCGAAGCTTGGTACAGTACCTCCTCTACCCTGGGAGTACAGCTCAACTTTAACATAAAGTTAAAAGTCAAGAAATAGGCTAGAAAATGAGCAGTCAACAATAAAAAAGAACCTTATCATAGTTTACTACAGTGACAGGGAAGATCAAGACACTAACTCAGAAGACAACAAAGTCAAAAAACCTACATGTAAAGCTTTAAAGAAAAATATGAATTGGTGACAGGACCCAAAGGAATTCCTGGAAGAACTCAAAAAGAATTTTAAAAATCAAATAAGAAATGTAGAGGAAAAACTGGGAAAAGTGGAGTGATGCAAGAAAATTATGAAAACAGAGTCAATAGCTTGGTAAAAGAAGCACAAAAAATAATAAAGAATATAGCACCTTAAAAAATAGAATTGGCCTAATGGTAAAAGAGGCACAAAAATCCAATAAAGAGAAGAACTCCTTAAAAATTAGAACTGAACAAGTAGGAAAGGATGTATAAAAGCTCACTGAAGAAAATGATTCCATAAAAATTAAAACTGGGCAAGTAGAAGCTGATGATTCCATGAGACATCAAGAAATAATAAAACACAATCAAAAGAATGAAACAATAGAAGAAAACATGAAATATCTCACTGGAAAAACAACTTAGCTGGAAAACAACTGAAGAGAGATAATCTAAGAATTATTGGACTATCTAAAAACTATGATCAAAAAAAGAGCCTAGACAGGATATTTCAAGAAATTATCAAGGAAAACTTCCCTGATATCCTAGAAACAGAGGGTAAAATAGAAATGGAAAGAATCCACTGGTCATCTCCTGAAAGAGATCCCAAAATGAAAACTCCCAGAAATATTATCATTGTTAAGGCAGTTAGAAGGAGCATACATAGACAAGGGGCACAGGAATGAGTTGACTATGATATGATGATTTTCAAAAAAAATAAAATTAAGGGATGAGAAAGAAAGATGCATTGGCAGAAGGGGAAAAGGGAAAGTAGACTGGGGTAAATTATCTCACATAAAAGAGGCATGAAAGGAAGAGCTTTTACAATGGAGGGGAAGATGGGGGGGGCAACACTTGAAACTTACTCTCATTGGAAATGGCTTAAAGAGGGAATAATATAAACACTCAGGTATAGAAATCTACCTTGGAAGCAGGAGAAGAAGAGAATAAGAGAAGAGAGGAATGATAAAGGGAAGGATGGATGGGGGTAGGCAGTGGTCAGAAGCAAAACAGACTTCTGAGGAGAGAGAGGATGATAGGAGCCTGAGAGAAGGATAAATATCGGAAAAAACAGAATGGAGAGAAATACAGTCATCATAACTGAATGGGAATGGGATGAACTCACTCATAAAATAGAAGCAGATAGCAGAGTGGATTTAAAAACCAGAACCCAACAATATGCTGTTTACAAGAAACATACTTGAAGCAGGGAGATACACACAGAATAAAGGTAAGGGGCTGGAGCAGAATGTATTATGCTTTAGCTGAAGTAAAAAAAGTAGAGATAACAATTATGATCTCAGACAAAGCAAAAGCAAAAAACCCCATCTAATTAAAAGAGATAAACAGGGAAACTACATTTTGCTAAAAGGTACTTTTGCTAAAAGGTAGTCAGTGAAATAATATCAATATTAAACATATGCATCAAATTGTGTGGCATTCAAAAATCTTAAAGGAGAAGTTAAATGAGTTACAGGAGGAAATAAGACAATAGAACTGTATTAGTGAGAGACTTCAACTTTCCCTTCTTAGAACTAGATAAATCAACCATAAAATAAACAAGAAAGAATTTAAGGAAATGAATAGCATTTTATAAGGGTTAGAAAGTGATAGACCTCTGGAGAAAACTGAATGGGAACAGAAAAGGAATATATATTTTCTCAGCAGTACATGGCATCTACATAAAAACTGACCATGTATCATGTATCATAACTCAATGTAGAAAATCCAAAATATTTAATGAAAACTTTTCAGATCATACTGCAATGAAATTATATTCAATAAAGAGCTGTGGAAACACATTAAAAATTAATTAGAAACTAAATAATCTAATCCTAAAGAATGAGTGAGTTGGGGCGGCTAGATGGCGCAGTGAGTAGAGCACCCGCCCTGGAGTTAGGAGGACCTGAGATCAAATCCGGCCCCAGACACTTAACACAAAACTACTCCTGTGACCTTGGGCAACTTAACCTTGGTCACTTAACCCTTAATTGCCCTAACTTCCCTCCAAAAAATAAAAGAATGAGTGAGTCAAAGAACAAATCAAAAAAAAAATTTCATCAAAGAGAATGACAGCAATGAGACAACATACCAAAATTTATGGGATACAGCCAAAGCAGTACGTAAGGGAAAATTTATATCTCTAAACACTTACATCAACAAAATAGAGAAAGAGCAGATCAATGAGTTGGAGCATGTAACTAAAAAAAACTAGAAAAAGAACAAATTGCCCAATTAAATAGCAAACTAGAAATCCTGAAAATCAAAGGAGAGATTAATAAAATTGCAAGTAAGAAAACCATTGTACTAATAAATAAAACTAGAAGAAAACCTAATTACCAGTATCAAAAATGAAAAGGGTGAATTTACTACCAATGAAGAGGAAATTAAAGCAATTATTAGCAGCTATTTTGCCCAAGTATATGCCAATAAATCTAACAATTTAAGTGAAATGGATGAATATTTATAAAAATATAAATTGCCTAGATTATCAGAAGAGGAAATATAATATTTAAAGAACTATTTTAGAAAAATAAATTGAATAAGCCATCAATGAGCTCCCTAAGAAAAATGTCCTCAGGACTAGATGGATTCATGTACCATTTAAAGAACAATTAATTCTAATACTATATAATTAATATTAACATATAATATTATATAATTAATTCTAATACTATATAAACTATTGGGAAAATAGGCAAAGTAGGAGTCCTATCACATTCCTTTTAAAACACAAATATGGTGCTGATACCTAGACCAGGAAAAGTAAAAACAGAAAACTATAGACCAATTTCCCTAATGAATATTGATGCAAAACATTTTAAATTAATTACGAGCAAGGTAATTATAGGAATATATCCCCCAGATCATATACTATGACCAGCCAGGATTTTTACTAGGAATGCAGGGCTGGTTCAGTATTAGAAATCTATCAGTATAGCTGACTATATCAACAACAAAAATATCAAAACCCTTATCTCAACAAATGCGGAAAAAGCTTTTGACTAAAGACAGCACTTATTCCTATTAAAAACACTTGAAAGCATAGGAATAAATAGAACTTTCTATAAAATGATAAGTAGAATCTATCTAAAACTATCAGCAAACATTATCTCTAATGGGGATAAGTCAGAGGCCTTCCCAGTAAGATCAGAGGTGAAGAAGGGATGACATTATCACCAATATTATTGAATATTGTACTAGAAACACTAGCTATAGTAATAGGAGAAGAAAATTAAATCTAATGAATTAGAACAGGCAATGAGGAAACAAAACTATCACTCTTTGCAGATGATATTTTGAGAATCCTAGAGAAATCAACTAAAAAACTAGTTGAAAGCTAGTGACAAAAATTCCTGGGAAAATGGAAAAGCAGTGGGACAGAAACTAGGTATGGAGCAACATCTCACACTGTATACCAAGATATGGTCAAAATGCGAACATCATTTAGACATAAAGGGTGATATCATAAATAAATTAGAGGAGCAAGGAATATTTTGCCAGTAAGAGAAGAGTTTATGACCAAACAAGGAATAGAGAGCATTATGGGATATAAAATAGATTATTTTGATTACATTAAATTAAAAAGTTCTTGCACAGACAAAACTACCAGTGCAGCCAAGATTAGAAGAAAAGCAGAAAACTGGGAAAAAAATTTTAGAGCAAGCTTCTCTGATAAAGGCCTCATTTCTTAAGTATATAGAGAACTGAGTCAAATTTATAAGAATACATGTCATTCCCCAATTGAGAATTAGTTTGAGAATTAGTCAAAGTATATGAATAGGCAGTTTGCAGAAGAAATCAAAGCTATCTATAGACATAGGGGGCAAAAAGCTCTAAATCACCATTGATTAGAGAAATGCAAATTAAAACAACTCTGAGGTATCACCTTAAACCTATCAGATTAGTGAATATGACAGAAAAGGAAAATAACAAATATTGGAGGGGAGGTGAAAAACTGTGACCCAAATGCATTGCTGACAGAGTTGTGAACAGATACAACCATTCTGGAGAGCAATTTGGAACTGTTCCCAAAATACTATAAAACTGTGCATACCCTTTGACCCAGCAATACTGCTGTATCCCAAAGAGATAAAAAAACAAAAAGGAAAAGGACCTATATGTACAAAAATAGAGAACAATTTAGAATTATGTCCAAATGGTTATAAAACTATATACACCATTTGATCCAGTAATATCACTACTAGGTCTATCCCAAAGAGATTAAAGGGAAAAAAAGAACTTATTTTTTACAAAAATATTTATAGCAGCTCTTTTTTGTGGCAAAGAATTAAGAAACTGAGGGGATGCCCATCAACTGGGGAATGGCTGAGCAAGTAGTGGTATATGATTGTGATAGAATACTATTGTGCTATAAGAAATGATGAGCAGGCTGATTTCAGAAAAATATGCTAAGACTTATATAATCTGATACAAAGTGAAATGAACAGAACCAGGAGAACATTGTAGACATTAACAGCAATACTGTAAGGAGGATTAACTGTGAATGACTTAGCTATTCTCAACAATAAAATGACCCAAGACAATTCTGAAGGACTCATGATGAAAACTGATGGAGTGTGAATGCAGCTAGAAGCTTACTTCTTTACTTTCTTTACTGTTCTTGATTTTTTTGGTTTGTGTTTTCTTTCACAACATGACTAATGTGTTTTGTATGACTGCACATATATGATCTATATCAGATTGCTGCCTTCTGGAGGAGGGGGGAGGGGAGGGAGGGAAGGAGAGAATCTGGAACTTAAATTTTTAAAAAATGAATGTTAATTGTTTTTACATGTAATTAGAAAAAATAAATAAGACATAAAATTTAAAAAAATAGTGTTGATTAAGAGCTATATAAAAACTTGCTAACAATGAGAGTTTCTTGGCATTTTTGGCTCTCTTGACTGAGATGCTCAAGGGAAAATCACATCCAATGCACAAAATATTTCGGTGCCACCATTTACCACACTGCCTCTGGGATCTCCCTTTGCAGACAGCTTGATCAGAAGTAAATCATCTGTACTAATGTAGTTCCTCATCAAGAGGCATTTTGTATTGACAAGCAGGGTTACTACAAGCTTGGCAATAAAATTTCCCATGTCCTGCTTCTAGTAGGCTGGCCTCATTTAAGGCCTCCAGCCTTTATTAGTAGTAGTTGTCAAGGCAGCAATATTAGTAAAGTGCTATCCAGGAAGACTTTTTTTCTATAAAGCATCATTATCTCCCATTTGGTCCTTATGCAGTCCTTTCCTAGATGCACTCACAATCCATTAGAGATCACTTTTAAAAAATTAATTCATGCTTACAGAGGTCATAGAGTTATCTTTGCAGATTCAGGTCCCTTATTTTTCAGACAAATTCTAAGGAATCATGTAGTGTTTTGAAAACATAAACAGCTTTGAAATCATCTAGGCCCTTCTATGGGCTGCTCTTTGCAAATATACTGATCATTTTCTAGATTATCTATAATTTGTTATGTGTAGCCCAAGTAATTTTCAGGGAAAAGAAGGGGCATATGGGAGGTACTGAAATCAGAGCACTGGCTGAATTGCCCACACTACAATGAGCTCATTTGTCTTGCTGCTAAATCCACTCAATTAGATGGAAGCTGTCATCCAACTGGATGACCTACAGGAAGCATTTGAGGATCCTCGCAAAGCAAGGGAGGCAGCTAGGTAGTTAGATTGCTGAGCCTAAGTCAAGAAGACCTAAGTTCCAATCAGCCTCAGACACGTAATAACTGTGTGATCCTGGGCAAGTCACTTAATATTGTTCTGCCTCAGTTTTTTCAACTATAAAATGGGGATAAAAACAGCATCTACCTCTCAGAGGTGTTGTGCAGATCAAATGGAAATAATATTTTAAAAGTGCTTAGCAGTGCCTGGCACAGAGTAGGCCCTTATAAATGCTAGTTTCCTTCCTTCCTTGTTGACTCCATCACTGAGCCTGCTTACAGCTGCCAAAGTTGAGGCAGTTTTTCTGACCCATACAATTGGGCCTCAGGGCCTTTGCCTACCACCTCGCATCACACAAGGACTTGGTTTTGGCTTGGCACTCCTTCATAATATGGGTTTCCAAAGCTACAACCCAGTCGGAAGCTTCCAAATGTCTACACTCAGTATCAATGAGCAGCAACAAGAGAATATACAAAGAAGGTATTCTTTCCAGTTTTAACATAGAATCACAAGAATAACATGTAGATTCAACTCAGTGCTTGAGGGAAAAAAAACAACAAACCACTCTGAGCAATTTATAATTAGCACCAAACAGAAAAGCTGAATTGATTTCATAGTGACTTGTGTTTGCATCATAGCACCACAGAGGTTGGAGGAAGGGGCGGATCCTTCCCAAGATGACACTCTACTACATAAATCAACGTTAAACTAGAAAAAAAAATTACTTGTCTAGAGGCGCCAAATAGCTGTGTGTGGCGAGGGGGGCGGCGTTTGTATGCACAGTGTAATAATTTCTTTTAAGCAGGATAAAGGTAAAATACACATTCTGATCCAATACAGATTAGGCTGTCAAAAACAAAGACAGGCATTGCAATCTGATTGTCAATGCGGCCTTCCTTGGGAAGCAGGGCAGCAAGGTGCTTAAATGAATGGAATTGGCAAATATGCCAATAGCAGTTCTGCAATTCTCTGTCTACTGTATGTGTACTGGTGTTTATGGGGGAGGAGAGGAGGACTCAAAAGCCCCACCTCCCCTGAAGTAACAGTGAAATAGCTCGTTGTTCCCTAGAGCACCTGCTACAATGAAAAGGGCCAGGCCCTTTACATCCTGGCACAAAAGCTAATTGGCAGAAGGACTATACAACCTCCTCTGGGTCAGGCCTTCAAACTTCCTCAAGAAGCTCAGAAGCCTCAGGGAAAGGAGCCTTAGGAAGTGACCTTACTAAATAAGGCCTGGGCCCACTCCCATCTGCATTGCTAGGGAACCACTTTACAGCTGGACAACGTGCCCCTCTGACCTGAAGTCAGAGATTGTGCAGCTACAGGGGACCTTCAATGGTCTCCATTTCAATCTCCTTCCACAGACAGGGAAATGGAGGCTAAGAGAGAAGAGAATTGCCCAAGTCATTAATTGACTACAAATGGCAATTAATGACAGATGCAGAGTTGTCAAGTGGTGACTTATGGGGCTCTGTCAGCTTCCAACTTGGGATGCCCAGGGCTCTGCATACTGGAGGTGCCAGCTCAATGTTTCCTAACTCACTAAATGACATGTAAGAGGGATTTAAACATACTCTTATGCCCCAGAAGGGATCACTCAAATAATTCATAGTGGGAAAGACAGCTGTAAGTGAGCACATGATCAGATTGTCCTCCCTGACCTCCTTTGTAAAGATTTCTTAAAAGACAGTTTCCTTCTGTATTTGTGTTCTTCAATATTTGAAAACCTGATGTGTTAGGAACATTTGGAAAACAGAATCTGGCCAATGAAATAACTGGCAAAAACTGAAAAGATTTTGTTGAAAATGACAGCTGCTGTCTTTTCCAATGAAATGCTACTCCCAGTAAACATCTCCTGATTCCCCAGCTCTGCTCTCAACACTAAAGGTGCTCAAAGGAAAGAACTTTGGGGCATCCAAAGACAGCCACGGAAGGCTGCAGAGCTCTCCCTGGGCAGAGGATTCTGATTCGCTAAGGGATGGCATGAACACTTATGCGGCCAACATATGGACGGAAAGACTGATCGCTGATGTCAAAATTTAATCAAAACAAACAAAGTTATGTATGGCATCCTGTCACAACAAGCCATTCAGTTCAGTGACAAGTGACATTAAGAAAAGGTCACCTCTATTCATATTCATTCTGTAGTCTCCTTAGCCATTAAAAATGCTCTGAAGATCCTTTTTTTAATGTCCCATAGAACAGGTAAATTACCATATAAAGAATTTACTCTTTCAAACAAATTCTATTCCAAAACAAAATTATGAAAGGCTTTTTGCTACCCCAAAAGGAAGAGAAACCAGAATGTCATGGCACATGTGGCTCCTACAGCACCCTTATTTGAAAAAGATCCATTTTGATACAAACAGATATGATGAGTAAAAAGAAGCAAAAAAGTTTGGCATCATGAGCCCCTCCCCCAGTCACCAGCAGTCCATAACCTCTGGGCTCACCAAAGTCTATTTCCCCTGAGGGTTTCCTAATTGGTCTCGATGTGGGTTGAGGGAGTTGATGAGATACCTTGGGGCACTGAACTTCCCAGAAGACAGGAGTCCAGCCCTAGGTCCAACATGTGCCATTAATGCCTTGAGGTTATCAAGACGCTTAATTGTTTATAGGATGCATCCTCTCCCCCACCCCCCCACTGGGAGATGAGTTCCTTTGAGACAGGGACCATATTTTGTTTTGCCTTATATCCCCAGCCGCTGACACAATGATTAGCATACAGTAGGAGCTTAATAAATAATCATTAGATTGTTTTAGATAGGATAGGCTGAGAGTTGGAAATACAGAATTCAAAATTACTTTTACTGAGACCAAATGATATCAATAAAATTTAGAGAAAAAAAAAAACAAAATTACTTGTACCTTATAATCCAAGAGAGAACTCATCTGCTCCACTTCTGAATTACTTATCATATCACTTTCTTCATCATCAATTATTTCTATTTTCTGCAACATAAGGAGAAAAGTGTTGCTAAATGCATATGGTTATTACTATTGTACATACCCCTTCCCAGTGCAAGCATATACCACTGATTTTGGATTATCTGTGTGGGGATTATCCACTCTGGATATCTGGAATGAGCCCTAAATTCTAGGCTGGTCTCTTTGCACTATGGTGGACAATCTTCCTCTACTTTTCATGGATACATGCCAAAAATAGAAAAGCATTTTAACATTAAGAAAATCATGGAATCTCAGGGTTAGTGGGACCCTTGTGGTCATACAGTTCCACTGTTCATCCAGTACGGTGGCCCCTCTGTAGCCTCCTCTCTGGCAGGTTCTCCTTGAATCCTTTGAGTGCCAGGAAGCTCTCTACTTTGGGCCTCCATTTATTAGTCTGTTAAAGGAGAGAGGGCGGCCAAATGATCTCCAAGGACCCTCCTAGCTCTATCATATTGTGATACTAAGATTGCCAAGTCCCAAGGCAAGCCAGTCATTTTTGGATAGCTCTCATCATTAGAACGCTCTTCATACCACTGTGTCAAAATCTCTCCCCCTAAGTCCTGCCTTAAAGCAGCAGCAACAACAAGTCCAAGCCAGCCAGAGGACACTCCAAAGCCAAATATACAGGATTGTTATTATCTGTTCTTTTCAACGATCCATTCCACTGCTTCTTTCCATTAGGCTAGATAATTGAGAGCTGACTGTACAATTGAAAGGGGCTTTTAGGATGCAATGCTGAAAAAATGCCTGATAATTTGTTTCCTTCAGTGGCCAATAACCACTAAACAAAGAGAGGAATAAAAACCAGAAAATACCAAGCTCTGGCATTAAAGCATTTGAACCACAGCATTGCACGCACAATAACGCACTCGATAAATATTTGTTGAATGATTGAATCTGTCTCTTGCCAGAAATCCAAACTGCCGACAAAAAAAAATCTAGCCAGAGAGGCAAGTTTGCTAAGAACTGAAATTTCTGGCTTTGGGTTAAACCAAACAAAGGCATCTTCAGAAATTCTGGGCCAGAGCTCTCTCCTTTCAGTACATGAAAAACACAAGTCAAAAAACCCAACAGCCTCCAATTCTCTTGACCCAAACAGAGGACCAAATTAAAGCAAAGCCAGGTCTGGTCACTAGGCAGCCTTTAAGAAGGAGTACATTAACAGCAATATGTCATAGGCAGAAGCCAAGATGAGGCTTTCCACCCAGCAATATATATGGTGATTAAAAGTCATAGGCAAAGTTCGAAAGATCATATTTGATATATTGCCTATGAGGATACAATACCATTATGGGGCTTGTGACCTGAAGGCTTCTGAGTCAATAGGATGGCTGCAGTGAAATTGCTTTCTACTGCTGCCTGGAGATGAATCTAATGTTTTGTTTTCTGTTATAATCACAATAAACTTGGGGCTTAATCATGGAGGCTCTCATCGGACTTTGGAGCTGGTCCTTTTTTTTTTTTGGTCTGGATTGGGCTCTGGGAAAAGCAACTGGGAAATATTACTGCTGCCTAACCTATAGGGAGTGGGCATGGGCCACCCTAGAGATTTCAGCCCACAAATAGACATTCTAAGCCCGGGTAATTTGTCATCCATAAATAATTGGGGGCACTAAAAGGGTACAGGCAGAGGCGAGCAACCTTTGAAAGTTTGGAGTTTGGTCTTTGAAAATCAATTGTTCTTGAAAAATTAGGTGCCTAAGTGACTGTGAGTCATCCCGTGCCATGACTTCATTCATTATCTTCAAATGTTTGCTGCAGAGAAGTGCAGAGAGAGGCCGGCTCAGAAACAAGCATCTCTTTAAGGGGGAAGAGCCTCCGATTGGCATCTTGCAATGTAACGGAAATCTATAGCACGGCTCTGCTCTTTATGCTGGGGGGAGATTGCCCTGTGGAATTTAAGAATGTTATTAACACAATTCATAACAGGGGAAAATCATTACTACCTACCTGAGAAAAAAAAATCCGACTTTCCCTAGAACAAAGCAAAACCATCTTTCCTTTTGTTGTCCCATTAGGGATTGGTGGATGTAATATTTGAGTGGAAAACAGCGAGTGCTAGCCCCCACCAACATCGACACCAGTGAAATCCAATCTGCAACTCTCCTCCTTGTCTAGAGATTTGAGTGTTGCGAGTGTGGAAGTGATAATAAAAATATTAACGAGGCTGTCCTTTGCATAATGCTTTTCAGTTTACCAAATGCTCTAATGTGCCTTCTCAGTCAATCCTTATAATCTTGGAAGATTAACAGAGCAAGAATTCCTTGTCCTCATTTTCGGGGAGAGGAAATGGAAACTCAGAGATAACACTATAAAGTTATATACTATAGAGCTATAAAGGACCTCAGACATCACCTGATCCCAACCCTTTAAAGGCCAAAGGAGTCAGGTGGCTTGCCCAAGGTCACATAGCTAGGAAGTGGCAGAGGACAGATTTGAATTCAAGCATTCTGACTCCAAAACCAGCCCTCTTTCCACTGTCCAATGCTGTTTCCCTAAAGGAACTGAGTGACATGTCCAAGGTGGCCTGGCTACTAATGGCAGTCGGAACTCCAATGAGGATCACTTTGGCTCTGATCCAATGTTCACCTTAGAAAAGAGGAATAACACTGATACTACAATCTACCTCATGGGCTATTATGAGGAAGAACCCCATGATTTGAGAAGTAGAATGGGCCCATACTTAAAAGGAACCATCATGATGCTATAGCGCCATGAGGTCATTCATGCTACCCGCCCCCCCGCCCTCCCAAGACTGGCCAAGCAGAGGACACTACATTTGGATCATGTGTTAAGGTTTGCAGAGGGCTTTCCAAATATCATTTTATTCTGTCATCACAACAACCCTGGGAGGTCAGTACTATTGTTATCCCCATTTTCCAGTTAAGAAAACTGAGGCAGTCAGAGGTCCAGTGATTTGGCTAGGACCCACATAATCTAGGAAGTATCTGAGGCACATTTGAACTCCAGGCCTCTGACTCTAGGCCTAGCATGCTCTCCACTGTACCCACTACCTAGAGACCACTACCTCCTCCCAAGGAAGCTCCCCTCACTTTTAGACAGTTCTTGTTGACCAAGGTTTTCCTGACGTCAAGCTTGAACTTACTGCTTTGTAACAGCCAAACCTCACTCCCGGTTCTGCTTTGTGGGGTCAAACAGAACAAACCTAATCTTTCTGGGGTGATGGCTGCCTTTCAAACACTTGAAAAGAGCTATAATTTTCCCAGAGGAAAAGGCCCAAGTCCTTTCAGTCTCTTTTTACAGGTATGACCCAGGCTTGAGGCCTTGTATTCTTGAGGCCTTCTAACTTAGCTAGGTCCTTTACAAACTGGGGCACCAGAAGTGAACATGATACTATCAAAGTGGTGGAACTAGGCAAGAGTGGAAGAACCACCATGCCCTGTGCACTTGGCCTCTTGCAGTGTAAGCCCAAATGACATGAGCTTTTGGGGTTGCCACATAACGCAATGCTGACTTCTATCAAGTCTGCAATCCACTCAGACCCCCAGATCTTTTCCCACACCAATTGCCATTTAACCATGCCTTCCACAGGGAGGCCAGTTTACTGAAATCAAGTGTAAGACTTGATATTTACCCTTACTGAAGTTCATGTGATATTTAGCTCCTGATCTCAACCTTGTCCTCTAGCACGGTAACTCTCTCTCCCCACCCCCTCCATCTTTGTGGCATCTGCAAATGTGATGAGCAAACCAAAATGCCTTTACCCAAGTCATTGATAAAAAAGATTAAACCACACAGATCCTTGGGGCATGCCACTGGACACCTGCCAAGCTGACATTGAACCATCAACCACTATTCTTTGAGTTTAGCCATTCCAAGGTTTCCAAATACATCTAACTGTATTACTGTCTAATCCATATTTCTCCATCTCTTTTCCATAAGAATAACATCATATGCTTTGTTAAATGCTCTGCTAAAATCGAAGTAAACTAGATACTTTGTAAATGTGAGCTGTTACTACAAATGAAATGGGGGCAAAGAGGGGCTTTCCGGCAAGGAGGAAAACACCTGAAATAATTTGTTCACACATAGGTCTAATTGTTAATGGCTCAGTGCAGAAGTCCTTTTGTGATGTAAAAGCAGAAAGCTGGAGAGGATAATGTGCTTAGGGGCACAGTGCTTAGAGCACTGGGCTTGAAGACTCATCTTCCTGAGTTCAAATCCTCAGATACTTCTGGCTGTGTGATCTTGGGCAAGTCACTTAGCCCTGTTTGCCTCAGTTGCTTCACCTGTAAAATGAGCTGGAGAAAAAAATGGCAAACAGCTCCAGTATGTTTGCCAAGGAAACCCCAAATGGGGTCATGGAGAGTTGGACATGACTGAATAACAACAACAACAACAACAATAACAACAAAACCTTACAAAAGGTACTGGGGAAAGCATTTAGGAGTTCTGTATAAATTGTGTGAAATAACACATAGCATATTCTCAAAATTGGGGCTATAGAACAATGTGACTGATGTAATTTACAGGGACTGAAAATTCTTAAATGGGGGAAGAAGACAGTGAATATTCTGAACTTAGTTAACATGATCCAGGAGGAATTGCTTGGCTCTCTAGCAGTTTCAAGCATATGTGTATGTATATATGTTCATGTGTGTGAGAGTGACCCTGTCCTATCTAGGGTAATGCTATGAGTCAGGAGGACTATTTAGGCCTTTCGGTAAAGTGGAGGTCAACCAGCAAGGGAAGGGAACTGAACTTGAACTAGTTTATAGACTAAATTATGAGTTCTTTACATTTTCTGTTAGGTTAAATAAAATGTGTTCCATGTATGATGATGACGTTCCACTAGCCTGAGCACTTGACCGGGAGCTAAAGTTCATTTTTCTTTTTTGCAAAGACCAAAGCAAGAGACAAATTTTGACATTCCCAAGGGAAACTGGGGGAATACATGAGTTTTTATTAAATAGAGGTCACCAAGACTGAACCCAGTCCATTTTAGCCTTGAGCTGTGGAAAGGAGCAACATATTATTATTACTCATTGTAACATTCTAATGGTGAAAATCCACAAATGGGGATCAGGGTGAGCCTAGGGAGCAATGTCATGTACATTAGAAAATCAGCCTCAGGAGCCATATTTTTAAAGGTTGAGCATAAACACCAAATTCTGACTTAATGGAACCAAAGCGAATGCACAGGGTGTTTTTCTAATGTGCCTTAGCTTAGAGTTGGTCCTGGAATCTGAATCAATCAATCAACATTTATTAAGTGGCAGGCACGGTGCTAAGTGCCAAAGGTCTTGACAGCATCTAGACAGAAAGAGATATCATTGAAACAATGTTAACATCCCTGCCTAGGACAGGGTTTGGGCAAACGATGCTTCATGATCCTGCCTTTTACTGGGTGTCAAACTTTGACAAATCACAACTTTTCTGAGCCTTGGTTTCTTTACCGATAAAATGGGAATACTAATATTTAAATGATTTGATAGGGTCATTGTGAAATTGAATTAGATAATGTATGCGCTATACTTTGTATCTATAAAGCGCACTAATGTAAATGAGTTATCCTGATTCTGAGTTTAAGGTATAGGATGGGCATAGTGGATAGTGGGCTGGTCTTAGAACTCATAAGACTTAGGGTTCAAGTTCATCCTCTGACATACATACTATGTGATGCTGGGCAATCACTTAAACTCTCAGTATCCTCTAAATCATGGATGAATTGAAGAGTCTCATTGGTGGGAAGCATTCCCACACCAGAAATTCTCCATCCCAGTGAAATCACAGCTCTAGACCTGCCTCTCCTCACCCCATTCCCCCCAACAACAACAATAAAGACTCATATATATATATATATATGTATGTATTTCAAAAGCTGGTGTAATACACATGTACATAAGATGTACAGAGACTCCTTCTTGTTCATCTGCCTCCAATGCTTCATTTTTTTCATAATTTCAAACTTTACTGGGTTGTTAAAGGGGTCCCACTTCCCTTAGAAAGACGAGAAAGTTTCAAATACACCAAACGCTGAAGCTACTCTAAGAATTGATATGATTCAAAGAGGCAGAGGTGTGGTCTGCAACGGAGAACTCCAAGCCAGAAAGGCCTGAATATGAGTCCAAGCACTAACAATGGCTTCCTTCATGTTCTTGGGCTTAATTCCGTTTTAATCCTACCATCTGTCCAAAGAGGAGAATTCTGCTGCTTTCCAAGGGTGCTGAAGAAAAACGATTTCTTAGGTGTAAAATGCTGTATGAATACCAAGCATTCATTAGCTATTTACATTTGGACTCTCTGAAAAGAATAATTTCCGGGACAGAAATGACAACATAAAAAAACTTCCCTATCTAACAATGCTTACATTGTCACTGACTGGAAATGTCTGTCCTTTTATGAGCCTGTCACTTGGTTCAAAGGGCATTTCAAAGAGTACATACCACATTGTCTGTGGACACTGTGCTGGGATCTTCTTCCTTGTGCCTACTTGCTTCATTTGGAACTGCTTCACTGGGTTCTTCTATGGAAATATAAAAAAAAACCAACCCACCATTGGTTATATTCTCAAAGTTTCATTCACAATACTCCTGCAGGGCAACAGACATTGTGTGCCTTAGAAAAGCACTTTGAGAGACATGGCCAGGGAGCAACACACAGGGCCCAAATCAGGGATTAGAGTGGTGACCTACAGGGGAGTCACACAGATACTACTTAGGCCTCCATTTTCCCCTCTACAAAAAAGGGACAGCAAAATTGCTAGAGTGTTTCTAGAGCATGATGGCCTGGGGATCTGGTCCACATTTTCAAGGCCTTTGGTTTCATCATGTGGGGCTAGCCTTCCACTGGCCATTTGTTCTACAATAGACATTCACCTATTGTTTCTTAAGGCTACGAGGTGAAGCTAAATCTTGAGAATTATTTATCTAGCACTTGCATAGATAGGGGCATTTTCTATTTTTGGGACCCAGAACCAGGATTTCATCAAGATGGAGAACTCTTAAGAGTAGAAAATCACTCCATCAACATAGCTCAGCAACTTGTCTGTAAATTACAATCTTGGAGAGTTGCCTAGAGCAAAGAAATGTTAAGGGACTTATGCAGGGTCTCACAGCTAGTATATGTCAGAGACAGGACTTAAACCCAAGCCTTTCAGTCTCAAAGGATGACTCCCTTTCTAAAATACAAACTTTTTCTCTCAGGAGTATTAAACAAAGCAATTTTTTTGGATGAAACATTGTCTCCATTGTACAAATGGGAAAAGTAGGACAAAGGAAGCCTAATTACATCGATTAAGTCCTGTTCTTCCAAGGAGGTTAAAATAGCCCTGGAATTCCAAATAAGGGTTGCTGATCAGGCATCTCTACCCAGAGGTGAAGCTGAAGGGGGAAAGGACCTTGGGGTGGGGGGGGAGGGTGAGAAGTTTTCTAGTTTGAAAACTGAGAGGGTTTTATCCATTGGATGGAGTATCCCCATTGAGGAAGCCCCCGATCTCCCCCAGCACATGGCACAGAACTCTCTCTATACATGCTTGTGCCAAGACTTCAAGGAACCCAGATGTCTTGCATTCCCTGTGCCAGTGTGGCTCAAAGCTCTACCACACCTGAGCAAAGGATCTCTGTGAATCACGGGAGCTGAAAAAAATGTTTCACCTATTAATCAAACTTCTAATGAATGAGAAACCCTTCCACACTCTGCAGAGCTAGTTCTTGGACAACACACATACCATCCATTTCCTTGACTCACAGACTGGGCAGAGCTAGTGCTCCACCCATATAATCTTCCAAAACCCACAATCAATTCTATAGCAAGCAAGGTCTTAGAACAGTGGTTCTCAACCTTATTGACTCATCACCCTTAAAAATTGTTGAGGACCTCTCAACCAAGAGCTTCTGTTCATGTAGGTCATCTTTATTGACATTTAACCTATTAGAAATTAAAACACCTAGGGATTATTATGAAAATAAATTTTGACCTTGTAGACCCACTGAAAAGGTCTCCCTAAAGAGTCTCCAGACCATACTTTGAGAACTACTACCTCAGAATAAGTCTTGAGTTGAGGTCATAGGGATTACTTGGATGAAAGAAAGGTACTTCGATTTCTTCAGAGTTAGATATTACATTAGCTTTACTAATTAGCAGCAAAATATTTGTCAGCTCTCTAAAGTTTTTTTTCAAGCCCATGCATGACTCCCAGTAATGGAGAAACAGGTGAAAGAGTAATCCCAAAGCATAGTGGACAGGAGTACAAAGTATTTAGAGAGCTCTTAACAGGCTTTTTTAATCAGGTCAACATATGAATGAAAGTAAGACAGCTTTTGAAGAAGAAGAAACTTATCTTGTTAACAATTTTGACATTTCAAAGTGTATTTACTCAGCAACCTTATGAGAAGGGTGGGCAAGGTGGCATCAGATTGGTGTGGCCTTTCCTCATCAGTGACTTTACATGTATTATTTCTGGAGGTCTGTGTTGTGTCTCTGCTGTCATTTTCGCATAAACTTTGTGCACCAACATGCCTTCGCTAAAAACTTTTCCTGCCTGATTCTTCACATTCTGGATGTAAAAGCAAGCAAAAGCCATTGGAAGATTTCCAAATTTAAAAGGTATAACAGGAAAAGAAATGCATCTCAGAAAATGACAGCGCTGACTATTTAGAAGCAGCTCAACGCAAGCAAAAGTGTCACAAAACCGCATTTTCATGTCTTGGTATTTGGAAAGAAAGGAACTTCACTAAAGGGAAAAGACAAATACATAGTTATTGCTTAGTCAAATTCCAGAGAGCCCACTAGACAAAAGCATTCTGCTCCATCTAGGCAACCAGCTGGAGAACTCTTTCATGAGAGTAACAGATACAGTTCAAAAGGGGCATCCTGGCAGAACTGAATGTTAGAGGTGCTGACTGGAAGAGTTCTCCAAGCACTTTACTCAGTATGGTAGTTGGAAGGCTTTGAAAGCTCTCTTGGCAACCATACTCACTTTTCTCTCCATGAAACATAAGCCTTTGAAGCTTGTCTCTCTATGAAATGAGCCTACGGGAGTTGACCAACCAATGGACAGCATGGCATAGTGGAAAGAACACAGGATGTAGAATCCAAAGACCAGAATTAGAATCCTAGCTTTGCTATTTGGTTTTTACCTGGGTCATTTTGTAAAAGTCACTTAATCTCCCTGAGCCTCAGTTTCCTCATCTGTTAACTGACAGGGTGGGACTAGATAATCTCTAAGGACTCTTTTAGCACTAAATTATATGACCCTGGCTTGTTACCTGAGCCAGGGCTTGAGGCCAGGAAGCAAACAGAGAGATCATAGTGGGTTCCCCATCACTTCTCACCATGCCTCCTCTACACAATTCTGAGGGAGGGAAAGAGAAAGAAGAAGGGGAAAGGACAAAATTGGAAAAGACAAGGGATGAGATGTGGAAAGCACAGTATTCCCTAGCAAGGAGATAAGGAGCCAGAGCTATGGAAAGAATCATCAATGATTTAAAAGAAGGTTATACTTTTTAAAGAGTAGGTGATTCTAAAAGGTTTTTTCCCTCCAATTTTCGGCATGATTTCACTAGATATAGAGATCATTTCTTGGCCCCAGAAGAACACGTCTCCTCTTTTCTAAGAGGAGTCAAGAGAACATTAGGATTCACTTTATTGAAATTCATCAAACAATGAATCTGCCTGAAGGACACCTGCATAGATCAGAAGCTGGCTGGGTTTGCTGGCTTGGGAATGGGAAAGCAAAAGACTGAACCACCTCTTCTTATTTTCAAGACTTTAAAAGTCTGAGGTGTGTTAATATGTGAGGCAGGTCCCTAAAGAGAAGAGTCGTGATAGCGAAGGCCAGGTGGGTAATAAGAGAAATCACGGCTCTAAGACCCAAGGACATTCACTAATTATTCTTTCAGGGTAAGAAGTGGAACCAAATCTTATTAATTATTTACCTAGAACTTCAGCTGGTAGTTATTTGGGGGTATTACTAGAAGCAATTATTTCATGAAATGTTATCCCCATTGTAGAGATGGGAAAACCGGGACACAGAGAGACTAATTATGTGCATTGAGTCCTTTTCTTCCAAGGATATCAAAATAGCCCATCTGAGTAAGGGCTGCCCAGAGGTAAAGTTAAAGTGGAAAAGCTCATTGTCTTTGGTGGTACACAAGTGAAAACTCTGAGATGATTTTTCCCCCTAAAGACAATTCCTAGTCCCTTGATTCTTAGACTCTTATTTAACAAATAGACAAACCTTAAAAGTCAAAACCCCATATATTTTTTAAATCCCTGAGAGAACTGAAAAGTATAGCTGGAGAAACCTCAGCCTGTTGCTGTTGTCTCCTGCAGTAAAACAACTTTTTGGTTAGCCCCACTGGGCCTGGAGTCAGGAAGGACTCAGTTCAAATCTGGCCTCAGATATTTGCTAACCAGATTGCCTCGGTTTCCTTGACTGTAAAGTGGGGATCATAATAGCACCTGTCTCCCAAGGTAGTTGTGAAGTTCAAGTGAGATAATATTTGTAAAGAGCTTAGCCCAGTGCCTGACACATAGTAGGGACTTCATAAATTCTTATATCCTTCTAATCTTCCTTCTTGAGCTGAAAATTGGGAGCCTGAGGCTTTGCCCCCTAAGAAAGAGATCATTTTTGTTGCTTCCCTTCTCAGTGCTTAGACTACTAGGTGATCTCCAAAGGTCCCTTCCAGCTTCCCCCAAACCCCGCTCCCACCTTGGCCGGGAACCAAGAACTGACTTGAGCCAAGTTCTAATTTTACCCTTTTCTTTCTACTTCTGGATCCCTCCTGATCAGGCTTTCCTTGAATCCCAGACTATCACAGTACACCCTGGGGAGATACAAAGGGAGCTTGTTTTCGGCTCTGACATGCATTCTGGTGAGTGAGCCCTCCCCTAACATTTCAGTGACATCCACTTGGTCCAGTGGCCACAACTCTGGATTCCTTTCAGTTGGTTAGTTTTTGCCACTCAGCAAGGGCAGCAAATCATATCATAAACCTGGTTATCTAGAGGAAAAGACTAATAGCCTCCAATAAAGGCTTGATAATGAACCTCAAGAGGCAGTGTGGTAGAATGGGAAGCATCAGGAGAGACCTGGTTTTGAATCCTACTTCCAATACTTGACTAGCTATGTGATCACTGCTATATTCTCTCTGTGAGCCTCAGTTTCCTCATCTGGAAAATTCAGCTAATAATAACAGGGGGGAATGGGAGGACGCAGCAAGGTGGAGTGTGGCCAGGACTTTGGAAGACTTAAAACATGATATAAATGTCAGCTAATGTCATTTGCTCGTTGAAATGTTCAGGCTCTGAGAATGGGAACTGGTTAGCCTGGGAGAGCTCCATTTCTTTTGAGGTTAGATAATATTAGGCCAGGCCAGATGACATAATCGCACTTAATCGCGACATTCAAACCAATCAGATTAGCATTCTCTCTGAACAAAATGAGCAAGAGAATAGGCTGGAAGCAGGGGTCAGCTCTCCGCACAAGGCTCCTTTCAGCCTGGGAAATGCTTTTATGCTTTTCTGTTGCAATTTCTGAGGAGAATAAAAAGGTTTCCATGCAGCTGTGAAAAATAAGCCACTGAGAGGAATTGGAGGCAATCTCACTTTTCATCAAGTGTTCTCTGCAGCGGGCATTAAATCCTCTCTCCCCTTTCTCTCATTAGGTCTTGATTACCATGCCAGCTGTCTAAGAGAACACACTATTCAGTGATAAAGGATGCCAATAGAGAAGCCGCGGTCCATTTGCAACTTTAAAACCAACTTTCACTTTTTTCCAGTGAAGATTTTTCTTTGGGGATCTGGAAAGGGCTGGGGAGCAGAGAGAATGCCAACCTACTGTGTTTCTTGGTTTTCCTGGTCTCTCTCTGGTCCCTAATATTTCTTTGTTTTCTTCTTCCCTTACAAAAGGGGGCTGTCAGACCTTGCTTCCCATCCTCCTAAGTCCAATAGCTTATACCTATTGGCTTCCATTGGCTTCCTCTGATACTATTGGACATTGCCTTATGAGTTACTCTAAACAGCAGGAAAATGACCAAGGGTTCTCAAGCCACATTTTGGTTCCAAAGCTCATCTAATGGATCAAGACCTAGATTGCAAATGAGATGTCATATGAGTTCTGTTTCTTAGTCAACCACTGTCACTAACTGTGCCTCAGTTTCTCTGTTCTTTCATTTGTGTTTATTACTGAAGTAGCAGATACATAAGAATGGTGCTTTATCATCTTAAGCATTTCAACACTAAAGGTGACTTTTTAGGAATGGTCTTTGTGTTTCAGGAAATGCAAGTGGGATTTCAGAATCACAAAATGTTCAAGCTAGAAACAACCTCAGAGAGTGGGAGGAGAATCATGCCAATACAATGTCATGGAGGACAAGGAGGTATTAGAGGAGGACGACAGACAAGTCATCCTCCCCACCCTCCTCCCCCAAAACTCAAATACCAAACAACCAAATGTTGGATCTGGCAATGACCTTGTAGAGAACTGTTTCTTTATAGTAGAAGGGTCAGAAACAAGAGGTTGAGGTAGGTTGAATAATGTGCCGGGTGGAAGTAGTTTGGCTTGTTCCTTCTGGGAGTTATTTTTTTTTTTGCTTTTTGGAGGGCAGTTGGGGTTAAGTGACTTGCCCAAGGTCATGGCTAGTATGTGTTAAATGTCTGAGGCTAGATTTGAACTCAGGTCCTCCTGACTCCAAGGCTGGTGTTCTACTCACTGTGCCACCTAGCCACCCTTTCCTTCTGGGAATTTGACAGTGAAAGGGAGGAGAGAGATGGGATGACAGCTTGAAGAGGTGCCAGGATCAAAGGAAGGTGGGTTAGTTGGTTATTGTTATTGTTGTTGTCATTTTTAAGGGATAAAGAACAAAACTTGTTTATAGACTAAGGGGAAAAAAAGACCTGTGTGGAAGGAGGGATTGCAGACTGCAGATGAAGGAAGGCTCCCCAAAGAGAAGGGAAGGATTAACCTCTAGGGTCTTATCAGTGGGGCTCCTTTTAGTGAGAAGAAGGCCACCTCTGCCTGTGAGAGAGCAGAGAAGGAAGAAAGGATGAGAGAGGCTCCTGAGAGGATAAGATGGGTGCAGCTGAATATAGGTTCATGGGTATCAGTCTCCATAGTTTCAGTAGAGTAGAAGGCAAAGTTATGCTCTGCTGAGAGGGAAGGGGTAGGGGCTAGAGGAGGTTAGCGCTAAGAGGAGAAGCCTAAGGGCTCTCAAGCCATCCTCGGGAACCAAGTAAGGTATTTCTGTCTAGCAGGGAGGGTCCAGGGAGCAGAAATTTATACTTATCCCAGTTCTGGAGATTTCTGTATTTTTCCCAACAGCTTTTGGCACTTCAGGAAATAGGAACAGAGGAGACAGATGGCAGAATCCCAGGACTGAGGGGTAGCAAGGCACAAATATTAAAAGGTCCAGGGGACAAGGAACTCAGGTCTGGAGGAGGAAGCATACTGAAGTGGCCTTTCATAAGGTCAAGACCGTTTAGAAAGGAAAGTAAGGCAGACCTGGTTTAATAGAGAGGGAAAGCGGGTAAGAATCAAAAGGCCAAAGTCAAGGAACAGGCATGGAAGGCGTAAAGGAAGGAGGAACACTGAGGTAGAGGAGATTACAGTAAGGGCTTGGAATTTCAGAACTCAAGATCTGTGAGAGAACTTAGAGGCCATCAAGTCCAATCTCTTCATTTTGTAGATGAATAAGTAGAGATAAAAAGAAGCTAAATGACTTGCCCAGGATGACCCAGCTAGTGAGTGTCTGACATGGGATTTGAATCTGAGTCTCCCTGACTCCAAGTCCAGCATTCTATCTACTACTCTATGGTGCCTTGAAGGTTGTGCATTTCCAAGGCATAGTGAAGTCTAGGTATGGCCATCCTATTGGGTGGCTGAAGTCAAGTGGAGAAAGAGGTCATAGAAAGAATGAAGGTCAAGAAAGAATGGAGATGGGGTGCTCCAGGGGCCAGGAGTATGGCTAGCTAAATCTCTGAGGGGGATGGCCAGGGAGGGGGTAGCTAGCAAGACCGTGATCCAGATGCCAAAATCATAGCAAAAGGTCGGACAGTAATTAGGTGAATGACAGCAACAAAGATCAGAAGAGGGTGGGAGAGTCAGATGACAGACTTCAGAAAAGGCCGGTGGGTGCTGGTAGCAAGTGGGGAATACTAGATGATAAAGTGCTAGAAGGAAGCAAGGAGTACCTCTATACATAGGAGAAAATACAGGGTATATCAAAATGTTCAGTGCAATAATATTAAGCTTTAATAGTTTAATATTGTATTAGGACTTTTGGTATACTCAGTACATCTTTTGGGGCTCTTTATGCCTTGAAAGGTTATCAGAACAAAGCTCTTTTTTTCTGTTTGAAAGCGAATGAAACACAGTGTTCCTAAACAAATATTCCAGGGATATTTAAAATTTTTGACTCTTGATTCAATGGTCCTGCTGGTCATAGGATCAGGGACCCAAGGCAGGGCTCTTTCCATGATACTGTTACTAGTTTTCAGGAAGGTGGGTTTTTGATGCCATATACATGATCACATTTCAAAAAAAATCAAAACAAATCTTTTCTTAGTTCTGGGATAAAGCCTGTGGCAAGAAGCAACAATTCCAAATTTGAGCTAAGGTCAGATGAAAATATATTCCTTCTTGAGGCCTAATGTAGAAGGATGTTTAAGAAGAGGCATTTAAAAAAATCAATTTCTGTTTAAATGCTTAACAAAACGTATGGACCTTAAGTGCAAAGGCTGAAAACCACGTCAAATTACCACTGAAAACCAGCCCTTTGTCAACACTATTTATTAGGAGATGTAGTGAGTAGAGTACCTTGAGAGCTTCCTTCAGATAAACAGATGGATACTTCATCATTTCTGTCGTTATCCTCCACTACCTCAGGCCCAGCTTCCTCTCCTGATGCTAGTGCAGACAAAGGGCCCGACTCTGGCTGCTCCGAGAAGTCAGCAGGGCCGCCTCTGGGAGGTGGAACTTCAATCCCCATTAAACGATATTTTCTTCTTCGATTCCCAATCCAAGTCTTTATAAGGGAGATACAATGGAAACTTTTGAACACATAGAAACCTTATTAGTTCTGAGCATGAAAAGGACAGGCTGTGAGTAAAACAGAGTGGGCTTTTTATTTAAATGAGAAACATAAAAAGGCAAAATACATTGAACAACGACCAGCTCTATTCGCCTTTAAATAACACTTGGCAGTTCACAAGGAGTTTTCCTCACAACCATCCTGAGAAAGATTTTGGTTGTTGTTGTTTTACTGTGAGTCAATGAAGTATAAGCAAAAATGACGATATGCCCACTTCAAAACAGCTTAGCTGCAAGATCATATTTATTTAAAACACCCACAATGCCAAGCAACATGGAGTTCATTACTTTTTTTTTTCCCAGAGAAAATAATCCACCACATCTTTCAAAAGAAAAACAGATTGGTTGGGTTCCCAAAGGAACTGGGCATGTAGCTATAGCTAAAGCTTATGTCCCATTTCCAATCTTGCTTTTCCTAGGTGAAAATCTGCCTTATTGACTTTTGTCCTTTTCCTATCAGCTCAGTGCCTCCAGTAGCTTCAAAGCCAGGTTTATTGGATTGATAAGTAATCTGCATCTCAAGTTCCTCACATAATTTACACAAAGCTCATTTTGTGGCTAGGATTTGTGGCCTCACCGGTCTGGTCAATATGACTCCACAAAACTCAAGTTGAATTATCGTTTCTTTTTTTTTCCCCTTGTAAAGATATCTCTGAAATAGTACAGAAAACTCATCAATGCAATGCAATGATTTTCTGCTCTGATTTGAATACAGTTAAACGGTTCATATCAACTAGGCTTTCTGGGGGGCCATCACTGAGAAGGAAATGACCTCCAGCGTTAGAATTGGATAGCCCTCCCAGTTTAGAGATTCTTGGATGTCCTCTAAGAGCATCCTCTGCAATTTTATAGATGCAGAAAGGTTCTCGAGAGCAGAGATGGCCAGCCTGAGGTCACATAATTCATTTATAGCACAACTTGGTCCCCAGGCCTCCCACCAAGTTAGGGTCCTCTCAGTTGTATCATACCATCCCCCATTCTCAATACAATGCCTCTTCTATTTGAACTATTTTGGGGACAAAACTAATGCAACATAAGAAAAACCAAAGACTAAGACCAGGAAGACATATTCATTTTCATTTCTGCCTGTGTATTTTCCCTTCAAATTCAGGAAATGTAGTCTCTCAAATGTATTCAGTATTCAATACTAAATATACACTCTGAAACACATGGATTGTTTTTGTGAAGTCCCAAGTGAAATTTACCCCGAAGGAAAGAAAAATATTTATGTATATTAATTTTCCTGGCTTTGCTAACTTCTCCCCTAGGAGAAATACTCGTTTAAACAGTAGAATTCCATTTAAATTCCCTATTACATTGTCTCTGTGAAAAAGTACTGTTACACTTCAGAAAACTTAGAAGCTGGAACTTCTTATCACAACCCCATTAAATTGTCACGTGCTTCCTATATCTCCTAACTGAATATTGATGTTTATTAAGGAATAACCAAAAAAGTTTCCTTTTCTTTTATGATGTGACCCATGGATAACCAGGAAAAATCATGGCAGGGACAGAAGAGGGAAGATGTGATCTTTCAAAGAGATTCCTAAGCTTTCTTGGGTCATACTTGGTGGAAAGGAGCTAAAAGGTAGGAAAGGAAAAAGGGTCCCGAGGCTCACAAGTCCAAGATGGTCCCCAACTCAGTTATTCTGACGGGTGTGTATATACCAGCTGCATGTGGACAAAAGGCAAAATATCCCATGGTATGAATATTAGGCTTCATGTCATTTTTATTACATGTGGGAGCTAAGTTTTCTTCCGTGGAGACATAACTTTCAAATTACAATAGAAGGTACTGGGAAAATATGATTCTATAAACAGATATAATCAAAGTTGTCTTGTGCAGTATTATAGAATCACCCAATCATTGGTCTGGAAGGGACCTCAGAGGTCACCTAGTCTGCCATTCCACTCCAAGTCAGAATCCCTCCTATGTCTACACTGAAAAGATCACCTTCTTTTCTTTGCTCGAACACTGCCAGTGATGGAGGACTCCCTACTTTGTGAGGCAGTCCCTTCCATTGTTGAACAGTTCTATCAGAAATTTCTTTCTTATAATGAGCCAAGCCAGACTTCTCCATATCCCTCAGTCCTAGCTTTGCCTTCTGGAGCAAAAGAAAATAAGCCCACTCTCTTTTATATGTGAATCCTTCAAGCATTTGAAGATAGCAAATATGTCCTAACTTGTCTCTTTTCTAAGCCAGACACTCCCACTTCCTTCAACTCTTCTCAGACAAGATGGTTGCCAGATCCCTTGCCATCCCATATTATACACAAATCTTGCAGGCTGATTAACTTAGTGGGCTATATTGCAGCCCATTGACCCCGCCCCTGCTCCCCAAATCATCTGGAAATGTTGGGCAGGCTACTCAACTTTTGGTGTTCTTTCCCTGGTGAGAAACATATACTGAGAGCAGTGGACAGGACTGTGGGAATCAGGCTACTCAAGACTTAGTCCTAGCTCTGCCCCCAGCTAGCTGTCTGTTGTTGGGCAAATCACTGCAAGTCCCTGGGCCTTGGTTTCCTCATCCGTAACAGAAAAGGATTAGACGAGATGATCTCAGCATCTTTCCAGCTCCCAGTCACTAAGGCCAGATAACAGCTTGTTGTTTGAGCATAACTTTTCAGGACTCTATCTAACTTAAAGCCAAAGTAAAGCTGTGTTAAAAGCAAAAAGCTACTCTCCTTTTTAAAGAGATTGCAAATAAATCCTGCTACTCTGAAAGTAAACACCATGCAAAACAATGAAAAACAAATCTGCTTTCCAAGAAGTTTATTTCAATCGGGAAAAACTCACTTTGACAGTGTTTTGCCAACATTCAAGCATATGCCCATCATTCAAGTGCTTGGGTGTACGAGGGTGTATTTGTATATCAATCCACTCTGACCCTGCCCCACATGGGAGAGCTCTTCCACTAAACTATCCATGCCATGAGAGACCTTTGGGTCCCTGGCATACTGCTCAGCACTCTGCATACAGTAGGTGCTCAGTAGTGACCGGCTGATGAGAACCATTAAAGGGCCCATCAAATAAACAAATGAAAATAAAACACAAGGCCAGGAGAGAAAGGTCCTGACACTTCCCCCTTAGACTCTTTAGAGACAAAGGTCAAGAGGCAAAATAGAAAAAATCCAGGCTCTGTCAATTCTTCCCCACTTCCCATCAATCACAAGCCAAAGACCCCAGAGTGAGGTACAAGTGGTTCATTTCACTTACCCACAGCTGAAAAAAACAGCTCGATGTTTCTGTGGACATCTTAAAATAATCAATCAAGGAGCATTTATTGTCTACTATGAGTGTAGCCTGGTGAGGAGCTCAAAGGGTGTTTTGGGGGGAATGATGCTATTTAGTGTGTTACAGAGCAGGTCATCTTTGCCCTCTAGTTCTTTTAGGAGAACCCATTTCCTCTGGAAGTCCACTGGGCCCCATGCTGTGGGGGAGGCTGCAGACTCCCTAGCTTCATTGATGCTTCCAGAAGTCAAGCCAGAAGTTGCTTTAAGTCCTCCTTCTAGGAGAGAAGGGGCTGGGGAATATGGAATAAATTCTTGCTCAGCCTCTGCATTCTGTCAACAAGTGCCTCATTGGAGGGAACACTTCAGGAAGGAGATCTGAGAAGCCCAGTGCTAGATGGGCCCTCAGAGGCCCACCCAGCCTACCTGCGTACCTGAACAAGAACCAGTGGTCACCCAGCCTTGGTCTGAAGATCTCTGGGGAGGGTTGGCTCACTACCCCTCCGTGGTGTCCATTTCACCTCAGGACCACTCTCATTTTTAGAAAGTTTTCCCTTACCTCAATTTATCTCTTTGTAACTTCTACTCATCATTCCTAGATCTGCCCTCTGAGACCAAGGCGAACAGTCCTAATAGCTCTGCCACTGATAACAGCTATCATGTACCCTGTCCCCAGGTTTTCTCTTATCTGGGCTAAATCTCTCTAGTTCCTTTGAGAGGCCTTCCTATGGCATGATGTTAAGGATGTTAGCACCCTGGTTGCCACCTTCTGAACACCTTCCAGTTCCTCACTATCCTTTGGTGCCCAGAACTGAGACTGAGTGTGGCAGTCTGGTCAAGGCAGGGCAGAATGAGACGATCACCTCCTGACTCCCGCATGCTAGGCCCAAGAGCACAGGAGCTTTCCAGGAGGCCGTAGGGCATCGGTGACTCAGGCTAAGCCTGCAGTCCATGGAAACATCAGAGATCTTTTTTCAGAACAACTACCAGGCAGCCATGGCCACATGGCACAGAGGGGGAAAATCAAGAGCCATAATTTGCCTTTAATTAAGTGCTTTTCAATGGAAGAAGGATTGAAAAAGACTCATCTCAGCTCAAGGCCCACTCAGTTCTCACCTACGCTCCAACCAGGCCCATTCCTGCTCCCAGTGATTTCTTCCTTCTCTGAATCTGTACCTGGCAATGTGTTATGCACACACTCCCTTCTACTGCTGCTTTGCCATTTCAAGAGGCTTGGCCCCATCTCCTCAACTTGACTGTAAGCTCCTAAGGGGCATGAACTGTATGCGCCAGCCACTTTTGAATCGTGTGTACCTTAGTACCAGCCTAGACACAGAGCAGACCCACTGAGTTAACTGGTGTTTACTGTTCCAAAGAGCACATGACCCACTCAGCTCAGCTACAAGGAAATGTGCTGTGGCCTTGAGTCAGCTTTATGCAGGGCGGGGTGGGGGAGCTAGGGAAGGGCTGCCCCCAGCAGGTATGGCACAAGCAGTGCCAACCTCATTTCCTCTGCTAGTCCAATAGAAGGGAAGGGGATGACCCTTCAAGGCAATCCAGGGCCAAGGCTTCTGTCACTGGGGAGGAAAGCAGGAATACTTCCCTCTCTGGTTCCTTCCCTGCCCAAGGACAGCTGCCTCCCTGGTCTTGTTTCTCCTGATATGGCAGCATGGAGTTGGAAGGGACTTCAGTGGGCCTCCAGTTCCACCTGGACCAGAACCCCAGGCCCCCTACAACATACCTGATGAGCGGTCCACACCATGGCTCACATCCAACTGCTTCTCTATACTCACATGGCCACTGTCTTCGTTCAAGCTTTGAGTACTAAAATGGCCTCCAGATGATCTCCCTGCCTTAACCCTCTCCCAGCTCTAGTCCATTCTCCACACAGCTGCCAAAGTGATTTTCCTCAAACCCAAATCTGAGCATGTCACCCTGTCTTTCCCCCTCCCCATACCAACTTCAGTGGCTATTATCTCTTGAATCCAAAGGTCTCCAGTAGAAGGTAGGGTTTTAGTTGAAACTTAAAGGAAGCCAGGGAAAGCAGGAGGGGGAAGCAAGGAGGTTGTGAAATTGAAGTTCCTCCTTGAAAGCTGTGATTGTTCTATTATTTCAGCATTTAGCACATAGTGGGAGATTAATAAATGCTTACTGATTGATCATTCGATCTTTCCTCAAAGAGCACTGGATTGTAAAGCAGAGGAGCCTAGCTCCAATCCTGCCTCTGTGAAGGGCCACATGCTTTGGGAAAGTGACTTCATCTCTCTGGGACTCAGTTTCTTCCTCTGCTAAATGATGAAGTTAGCCCAGATGCTCTATTGGTCCCTACTTGCCATAGCCCACTTGAGCTGAAGAGAAGAGAACTAAGCTAGCCAAGTGACTGGCAGCTGGGAGACCTGTGGAAGTGGGGGAGCTGCTTATGTTTCTTCCCAACACAGAACTATTTACCCCTTTCTTCCCTTGACACTAGAACCTATTAACTGCTTTCAGGAGGGTGTGGCCTACTCTACTTAGCTGTTGACATGACTCCTGACTTTTCCCTTTTCTGTTGCATTCCTCTCAAGTGGCCTTCTGGGACTGGGCCTGCCTCCCATAGTACCTTGGGGGCGGTGCTGCCACATTGTACAAAGAGGAGCGGGCTTCAGGCAGGTGCATGAGAGGATGATCTCTTTTGGTCCACGATGACCCTTAGAAAACTTCTATTCCACCAGACTGGACAAAAGTCTGTTCTTCTAACACTGCCCCCCCCCCCCAAGCCCTCTGGGTCAGCATCTTGGCCCTCACTGTTTCCTGTGCCTAGAGGGTTTATGGGATTCTGATCATTCTTGGTCATTTCCTACCTGAATTGCCCCTGGGCCATTCACTTCTTCCAGGACTTCCACATCTACAAAATGAGGGAGTTAGACTGTCCAAGGGCCCTTCTAGCTCTGATCTCTGATCCTGTGATCTACAGAAAAGCCTGCCTTTCTCCCTTGGGCCTCACATAGCACTTTGCTCTTCAATTCCCAAATGCATTTATGGTAGGATATAGGGTGGGCCAGTCATATGTCTCAGTACCTCATCCTCCCATTAGGCTATGAAGGCTATGTGGACAGGCACTCTGTCTTAGTTAAATTTTGCTTTGCCCCTGTGCCTAGCATGGTGCTCTGCACACAGCAGGTGACCAATACCAGCTAGTCAATTAGACTTTAGCTTATTGTCTGTTCTATTGTTGTATACACCGGGTATCCCCAAAGTCTTAATGCAGTTTCAAGCTTTAATAGCTTATTAAAAGTGGAAATAAAGCCTCTTTAAGCCTTACTAGCTTCCAACTGCTCTAACACTTTGGGGACACCCACTTTGACGTATGAGATATCACACGTGATAAAGGTGTCCCCTTTCACCTTTCCTATGCTGCCCAGGTCCAAGAATAAAAGCAAAAGGGATCAGACACATTGCTGAATTGCTCTGGCTGCTATAGCACCAAATTCTGGCGCCCCTTTGCCCCCACTCAGTGACAGAGGTTGGCTTTATTGCCCATGCTTCTGCTTCACTGAGATGAAGTTTTGGCAGCGTTTTGAAAGTGAGAGGCCAACTGGATCATAAATCCTCCTGCTCTTTTTGTTAATTCCCATCTGGATTCAAAGGAATAGAAATAAGTGAGCCTTCTGCAGGCAGCCCAGTTCCCAAGTCCTGCCAGTATCTCAGGGCATGAGACAGGACAGGACTGGGGAGTCTGAGAAGGCTTGCAGGATGAGCACTGAATCGAATGTCAGAGGACTCAGTTCTGCAACCTCCTATCTTTGAGCCTCAGTTTCCTCATCTACAAAGGACACGGTTGGACTAGATGGTCTCCAAGGTCTGTGTTAACTCAAAAACCCATAGCCCTGTGATCTTTCCTCATGGTCACTCCCTTTCTCTGTCTGACTCTGTTTCTCTCCCCCGAGTGTTTATAAGAAAATGCTTCAGACCTTCCTCTGAAGAGCATTACACTTGGGCCACCTTCTTCCAACTACCACTTCCTCTTGGTCTTCTGGGATCACTGTCACCACTGAAATTGTATGGAAACTCCTTGCAAATGGAATGTCAAATGTGGCCTTGGTGGCTGATCAATATGATGTTCAGCTGGGGACTCTGATCTCTACACGGTACCTACCATGTGCTGTCTATTTCAGGTCACCTCATGCAACTTTAAAAGACATCCTTCCACACTCCCACCTCCATCAGACAACGATCACAAGTCTTACCCGGACTATTTCACAGTCAACATTTAATTCTGCGGCAACTGCTTCGATTTTCTCTCTGCAAACAGAGCCCAAGCTTGTCATGCCATTGTCCCAGTATTTCTTGAGGGTGGCTAAATCTCGGTCGCTGAACTGGGTGCGGTCCTGGAGCTGCAAGACAGAATGTTCTCATTAGAAGCCTGGAATGAAAGTATTGTACCGAGCGGCTGCCCAGGATGAGATATGCTAGATTATTTGTGCCTGGCTGACCAGGTCAGAGCATCTCTTTGATGTTTAATGGGATCAGCTAGCCTTCCTGAGCACATGTGGTGATAGGCTTTGAGCTTCACAGGACTCAGAACTGGAGAGGACCTTAGCTGGCCCTGTCTTCCAGCCCCCCTCATTTTACAGATGATGAAACTGAGGCCCACAGGGGTGAAGGCACTGGCCACACAGGTAGTAAGTAACCTGGTTCAAACCTAAGGTTTCTGATTTCCCAGGACATCCCACTGCTCTGAGAAATAACAGTGGAAGTCATTTTTGGAAATGGGAATTTTCTGCAACATTTAACATGATGTGGCTGGGGTTGCCTCAGTCAAACCTTTTGAAGGAGAGGGGTTTTTAAGGTAAGCTCATCTCAACCTGCCTTCTGTGGGCTTCTTTTCAGAGCTCTCATCAAGGCCAACAGGAAAAGTGTGGAAAAAACTCGCCTGTGGCAGCAGAGACCTGAAGAAGAAGGCCTTTGCCCTCTCATTCCTTCCAACAATATGAACACCTCACACTCAGAGCAGGCTTCCATGACTAAAGGAGAGCTTTAGCAATTGTTTTCATTCATTCAATCTGAGGAGCGAGACAGAGGCAGTGGGAGGAAGAAAGAAGGACCTGGACTCCAGTACTGCTCCTTACCCTCCTGCATACTACCTGTGTGAATATGGGTAAGGCACTCAGCCTGCCTGGGTCTGTTTCCTCGAATGACAGCTTCTGAGGTCCCTTTCGCTCTACATCAATGATTTTGTGGCCTGGTTCAAGTCCTGGACTTTCCATTTATTACTTGTGGGACTTTGGGGAAATCACTTCCCTTTCCAAGACTTATATCATCACCCCCTCCCCCCATTTCACAGAGAAGGAACTGGGAAAAAGGAGTAAAATGACCTGTCTAGGGTCACACCGGGAGCCCATGCCAAAGCCTGGACAAGGCAGGACCTCTAAGCGTTTGTCCAGTGACCTGCTTGCTAGGCCACTGATTGCTGATTATGCTTTTGCAATAGCCCAAGATGACTCCAATTAGCAAAGGGGCAGGGCAGTCATCCTGAAAACCTCTGAGAGAGGGTCCTCCTTCAAGGGAAAAGATACCCTGCAGTGGGAACTATTGGACTCCTCTTTAGCCTGCTGACCATTCAAAGGAGATGAGCTCTTGAACCCCAGCCAGGGGCTGAAAAGCTCTTCTTCTGCACACGGACAGTATGGGAAAATGATGTCAATAGGTAAGGGCCAGGTAAATGAGGGGAGACCACATGGAGTATGCTTCTGAAGATCTTAGGGGAAGTAAATCTTGTCACTTGGTAGGGGGAAAGCAAATTCCAGAGTTACTACTCAGAGAATGAGCTTAGATCAAATAGTAATTAATCATTTATCTGGTGCTTTGAGGTTTGCCAAGTACTTAAAAAATTCATTATCTCAATTGATTCTTCCAATAACCCTGTGAGGTCAGCACCACAGTGATCACCCTCATTTCACAGAGGAGGAAAGTGAGGTTTATAGAGGTGAAGTGACTTGCCCAGGGTCCCACAACCAGGAAGTGTCTGAAGTAGGATTGGAACCCACATCTTGCCTGATTCCAAGGTTAGCATCTCTCACTGCACCACTCTCTCTCCAATTAAAGTGGATTTCTTTGTAAGAAATGTACTGCTACAGTTGTTCATATTAGTCAATATTATCTGCTAAGTCTATTTTCTTCCTGTCCTTGAGAAAAAAACCTAATGATTAGTAACATTCATTACAAGTACTAGTACTAAATTACATCTTCCCAATAAGTGAATCAAAATATCCTATCCAACTTTTTCTAATCAAGAGGAGAAACTCTTGAAGTGATTTATAACATAAAAATCTCATTAGGTACTTGGACCAGACTGATTGCAAAATAGATGGGGAGCTGAGATGTCTCAAAAGAAAAGGGAATGCAAAGAAATTGTAGCAAGGTCCTGGGAAGATGCAGATAACCCAGCAAAATGACCAGACTAAATACTCATATAATTTTCCATTGTCCCAAATGCCCCGATGCAAGCTAATGTGCATTCCTGCCAGTCTGAAAGGAATAATAAACAGAACGCTGAGCACACTCAGCCAATTAATTTGTAATTCATTTAGAGGGCATCCAAAGCCGCCTAGTCCCTTAAATTGAACTAAATAAAAACTGATTTGATTTGCTGGAAATGTGCTGGGGTCTCAACATTAGCAGCACTGAAAGCGACCTATTTTGACAATGCCTCTTAAGTAGAAGCTTATTGGGAAAGAGCAATTATTTTTAAGGCTCCTAAGAGCATATTTTAACTAAGAAAATAAATAAGGTAATAAAAATCAATTAGCATTAAAACTTCAAATGCCCCTTTGGAAAAGGAAAAGGGACTGCGGTTTAAGGGAGAAGGGGAATTTCTCAGAGAGTACTCAGAAAAAAAGTCAGAGTGACCTCTGTCTTTTCACTAGTCTTATTGGATTTGAAAGCATAAGCTTCATGCAGCATATATACGCTGTCCAAGGTCTAATGATCCAGCCCAATGCAACAAATTCAACACTGATCACACACCTACTATGTGTGAGTGCTAGCCTAGACTTCCCTGGCTAAAGTGAAGGAGACAAGACAAGTAACTATCTTCCTAATTTAGTGAAAAGAGCTATTTGGACATTATATGTGAGAAAAAGAAGGAACTTGGCCCAAATGACTAGATAACTCTGTTGATGTCACTTTGCCCATGCAGACCTGGCCCAATTGCAGAGCAAAGGAGAGTGAGGTCACGAAATTTTCTTGGCCTTTGTATTGGTCATGGAGTCAAGTCTGGCAATTGAATTCCTGCACTTTTTAAAATAAAGGCAGATGTGACTGAGCTCTGAATTAGGGGTGCAGAACTTCTGTTTTGAGTTACAGGCATCTCCCTGTCTTTCATTTATTGTTTTCTAAGAGTTTCTCTTAAAATCATCATTTATTCACTATGGCAATTGGAGCACAGAAAATTAAAAACTGTACATAAACCCAAAGGACAATGTCGGAGAGGGCTGGCCAAGGGAGAAGCCCTTCTGGGCACCAGTCAAAATCCTGGGCTCTAACCTTTTAGAACATGAACCCAAGCCAACCGCATGAGGGCATGGATATAGTGGAAAGATCACTAAACGTTGTTCTAGTGTCCCCTAGGCCTCAGTATCCTGATCTGGAAAATGGAAGGTGGATTAGATGACCACCAAGGTCTTTCTAGCTTTCCATGGTCTATGACAGACTGTAGCCTAACAGTTTATTCCATTAGGCTTAGGAACAGATGAAACCCTTTAGAAAATTGGGGAAAATTGGGAGATAATTTCTAAGCTGCATCACTGGATTAAATTACATTGGAATTGAACTGTCTTATCTTTATAAATAACCTTGACATGGGGAGCAGTGGCAGGAGAGGTGTCAAGACAGGTTTCAGAAATCTGATCATCAAGAGAGGATGGAAGAGGTAGGAAGAAGGAAAAAAAAATGACTGGTAATTGGATTCTGCTGGATACCCTGTCACAAACAGCTGCAGGCAGCTTGTTTGAATTGGGCCATTGACAGGAAGCTGCTAATTGCCAATCAAAGGCAGCTGAACAAACTCGCATCATCACTCCAGAAAAGACAGGAGGCCCATTATAAATAAGGCCTAGCTTGAGACCCCTGAAGCTTCTTTCCCACCCCCACACTACTCTCTCACCCCACCCCCCCAATATTGAAAGCTACCAACAAGAATGACAGAGAACTAAGGATCTCGCTTCCAGGCAGCATGGAGGGCAAGGGGGTGTTTTGTAATAACCTGCAGAGTGTGTGCTATGCTTGTGTTTATTCCCATGACAAGTAACAGTCATATATGTACACACCACAGTTTGTTCTCCTTCCCAGAGGAGGAGGGAAAAGGACCGAAGGAATGACTCTCTACAATCCAGGCTACTGCGGAGAATGAAGTCTTCTATGAGACAATGAAAAAAAGGCTTTAAAGATAAAACAAAGAAGGAAAAGCTGAGTGTGTCGGAGAGTAGAAAAAGTTGACAATCTGACAAAATAAAGAAAGTAAATAAGAGAAGTCAGTGAGCATCAGCAACCCATTTTTGATAGAGTAAACTAACCTGGTAGATTAAGTAAATGCTTGGATAGCAGCAAAGCATTTGACACATTCTCTCATACTATATTCTTGTGGGGAAAATGGAGAGATGTGGGTTATATCACGGCCTAGTTACGTGGTTCAGGCCTGGTTAAATGACTATACCCAAAGAATAGTTGGTAACATTGGTCAATGTAAGCATGGGGGAGGTCGCCGATAGAGCATCCTAGGGGTCTGGACTTGGTCTGGCACCATTCAACACTTTGATGAGTCATTTATATGAAGGAATAGATGGCATGCTTATCAAATTTGCAGATGACAATATTCAGTTGGCTATGTTTGTCACTGTTTTCTAAAAACTCTTCATGTGTACACACAATCTACAGACACTGTATACACATACTTCCTTAAGCAGTTTGGTGAAATAAGAGGCTTCAGAGTGTAAAGAGAGCCCTCAAGTTGATCATCTCTGACAGTTATGCACGGGTAAAAATATTCCCATGGGTGAAAATCCCATTACTTGGGGGCGGGGGAAGAAGAAGGGAGGGAAGGAGAGAGAGAGAGAGAGAGAGAGAGAGAGAGAGAGAGAGAGAGAGAGAGAGAGAGAGAGAGAGAGAATGAGAATACAATCCATAATACCCTTGATTAAAAGACTCAATAAATCAAAATAGTAATCCTGCTTGAATACAACAATCTATTTGCTAATATCCCCCAACACTCTCTAGGGTTCTTCTTCAAATAGAGAAATCCAGCTTTTATCAGTCTCTTTGATTAAGCACAATCCCCAGATTTGTGAGTAAAACACATCCACTTTCCTTGACAGAAGAAAGATGAACCTTTCCTGGAGGGCATCCTCCCCACCCCCACAGGCTTGGGATGCTGGGATGTAGCAGGTCCTTTGACTTGCATGCAACAAGACTTCTTTGAGGAGGGAGATAAACAAAATGGAGGTGGCTGATGAATTAGCTTTGCCAAACAGTGGGGGAGCTTGAAAAGCTAGGCAGAGCCAAAGTACTGCAGTTGAAGGTGTGGCCACAGCAGAGGAGGAATGGCTATATTCTGAAACTGGCAGCCCAAGCTGCCTGCGTATTTGCTGTACTGCCCAATTCTGGGAATTCCTTTGTTAAATCCATTTTTCTTTTTCAGAAATGGAATATGCCACCTGACACAAGATCTATTTCATGCCCTTTAGGACAATTAAAAACAAGTCTTTGACTAGAGGGAAACAGATGTTTCGTCATCTTTAGAAAAATAATTTCAAAGGCTTTTACCCCCATAATAAATGGTTGCAGTGCCTTGTACATAGTAGGCAGACAGACACACATGTGCCAAATGGAGCAAAGTATTCTAACAGGGCTTTACCTAAGCTTAGATTCACAAGTGAATGGAGAAATAAATGTAAAAAATATTAGGAGTATACACAAAATTCATTTTCCTCAAACTATTGGTCCTGAATAATAGTACAAATAGTGTAACAATATAATGAAGTTAATTGGGTGTATGACCACTAAAATAAAACCAGACAGATGCAAAATAAATGGACCTTATTAATATCAGAAACAATTCTTAGCTACATTATTACACGGAGGAGATCTAGCCATCCCTGTAAACCTACGGGTCTCTCCATTCCCTATTAAATTTGAAAGCATCTGATGGAGGGCGATCCATCTAGCTGAGAGAGGCTGAAGAAGCAGGGCTCATTACATTATCTGTGACACTCACAGATAGATAAACTTGGGCCGTCATTTTTTACAATGATTTTTACAAGCGAGCCATAACTTTCCCTTGTTTGCTTTCCTTCCAAAGTACTTTGTACTTATGAAACATAATGCACCTCCAATATCCTGGTCGGTACAAACCTCTCTCGCTGGGCTGGCTTATTAGAACTAATATAGTCCTCTGGTGATTCTCCTAAAGGAGCATCATAAATCTTCACAATGTAGCCATGCAGACAAGTCTTCTGGAAGGCTCCCTTCCTCTTTCTTTCTTTTAATCAGCAATAAACTCCAGTGCTGAAACGGATATTGCTGAGCTAACGTTTCAATGTTTTACTCGTCACTCAAGCCCTTTCGATTACTGCTACCTATGTGCTAGGGTACTGTCACAAAGAATGATGTTAGACAGAAACGGGGGAAAATCCCTTTAACTGACAAGCAGAAGGTGGGGGGGGGAATCCATACTATGGTTTCCAGAAATAAAACTACTAAGCACAGTACACCTGACTCGTTAAGGAGCTCCTTAGAGTAATCTCATCTTCTTTGGACAGGAACACCAACGTTTCCCTTCCAAACTTAGTGGGCATCAATTAAAAAAACATATTCCAAGAATTGTTGCTCAGTGGTAAGTAAGAAACCTCACAAGTAAGAGTGGTAAGTGCACCACCCCCACTGATCACCCAATTCTTGATGCCCCGTAGAAGCCAGAGGTAGAACAAGTCAGATATATAGGAAGCCTGGAACTGGCAGCAAGTTTCAGGCTGCCATATCCTCCATTGTAACCTATAACTAGGTTCAGTTGTTCTCAAAGGATAATTCCCTCTCCCCCCCCCCCCACCACCTCCACCAGGTGCCTAGTGGTCTATGTGGAATAACTTGTACTTTGCAATTTGCCTGCAAGTTTTGTGGAAGTAGGAACAGATGGAAATTCCACAACTGGGAGACACCTTAGAAGCTGCCTAGTCTACCCCCCCCACCAATCTCATTCCACTGGTCCTTTTGTACCCTGGTAGTATGAATCTGCACATTCGAAAAACCAGGACTATGGCACTGCTTTTAACTATTTTCACCCGAGGATCAAATAGCCCCCAGAATGGGACAAAGGGAACCAACAGTTGCAGTTGATTTCCTGGCCAAGGTAAGGTAACAAGATTAGCACAGCTTGATGGGTATCCCCCTTCCTGGTTCTTTTTTGGAGATGGTTGGGGGAGCCAGTGATACCACGCAGCATTTCCTGACATGAAGCCTGGGGCTCTGATACCCTGAATTGGAGAGGCAGCCACCTGGTACAGGGTCTTTGACATATGGGGTCTGGTCAGCTGCACCCCCTCCCCACTTCCTCTTCCCCCTCTCCTAGCTGTAACAACCTATGAAACATAAGACAAGCAAGGAGCATTAAATGTACAATCAAGAGGCTATAGGCACAGTCTAATTTAAAAAAACACACACACATGCACATATTGTTGTTGAAAGAGAGCAATCCTCTGAATGCATGCTTTGTACCTTTAAACATCTCCAAAAGACAACTGCCACATGATTTGGGATGAGAAATGAGGGAAATTCAGTACTAACTAGACCTTGCACCACTTTAAGATACTTTTCTAAATCTTAATGGTATTGTGGGAAAAGCACAGATAGTTTTTCCACATTAGGTAGCTCGTTTTTTGTTTCTTTGTGCAGTGTTATATCAGGTGGCCAATATGCTCTGCTTAATATGTGATATAAAGAAATGCTTAATGAAAATAACTTTCTGCATAACTTTAAATGCGGCAAGAAATCGATGGCCAGCCTTTTGCTGGAAAAGATGTTTTGTCAGCCAGCCAATTAACATTTATTGACTGTCCACTGGGTGCATGGTACGGGATTGTATGGCAGCATTGTTTACAGAGGTCTGCAGTAGGAAAAAAATTAAATAACTAAAAAACAACCCACCAGTTTGCTTTGGGCATCTCGGAAATTTACTGAAAGACTAAGCATCTGCAATCTAAGTTGTTCCCAATCAAACTTGCTTCTCCTCAATTCTTTTTCCTTTAGCTAAAGCTTTGTTGCAAACCATTTCTTTCAAGGCTGTCTCTTTAAAATTTCTTCATCTTCTTGTGCTAAATTCTAACCAATATTTTAAATTGTTTTTGTAAGTTATTAAAATTGGAAAGGCTCAACAGTTTGAATCACTGCCTAGACTTGATGGGATGAGGGGGCAGAAGGGCCCCTACCTGGGAATGGGCAAATATACTCATGAAAATTAGAAATTTGATTTGCAGCAGCTGTGAGTCAAGACTAATTTAATTTAATAAAAACTCTATTTAACAGGAAATTACCCTGCCACCCCCACCCCACAACCTGCAGGTGAAAGGGAAAAAAATAGATATAATTATTCAGACTACTCTGTATTAACAATATTCATATTTTTGAAAGTGGCTATGTTAAGGTAACCTATGTCTCATTACCATTCCCCAGCTTTGATTTGCTTTTTCTTTATTGAAAAGATGTCAACTTTAATAACTATGGCTCATCCACAAATATATTTTTAATAACATTTCCAGAATGGATAGGAGAAACAAGATCACAAGGCTATGCCAAAGAGTTGAGCTTATTTCTTGCAAGCATATCCCAAGCTTCTTCTTTTCAGAAAGTACCCATGGAGAGCCCTTGAGAAGAATGGGAGAAAGGCCTCAGCACCCAAATGCCCTACATTGGTACACCAAGACAATGACCAATATTAGATCTCCTGGGGGTAGGGAAGGGTGGTAGGGTTAGAACCACTTCTGAAAACACTGGCCCCTTAAGCTTGAACTTGGAAAATTGAAAGGCATGGTGAAAAAATTATTGCCCCCATTTGATTAGGTGGGGAAATGGAAGATCAGAGAGGCTAAGTGACTTTCCCAAGGTCTCGTGGCTTCTGAGTGGCAGCTAACACTCATCTCCCAACTCCCAAGCTGGTGTTTTATCTGGATCTCTGAATCTTATACTGGCATTATGCTGACCTCTGACCTGCTGTGAACAGCGGGCTTGAATTTCCCAGATTTCTAAGTATCTATAAGTTGAGCACTATAGGACTGCACAGAAGAAACACAACTAAGTCAATGAGTTTGTTCTAGCCTTCATTGTTTGTGAACATATGAGAACCTGGCTAAATATTTTGAAAAACAGAGATTTTGTGGCAACTAAAGACCCAAAGTAAAAGTTACCTGAAATGAAAATTGGGTTGTCCCAAAGATTTTGATAACTCCTGAAATAATTTTACCAAATATTTTTCTTGGGAGGGGGAAGGTTTATGATTTCATGACTGGGGGGGATCCTCCTAGTGTGGAAATAAAAAACCTCTTCTGGGTGAAGCCAGGTCATTTCTGTGTGCCATAAGCATGACTGGGGAGCAGGGGAGGCCTGAGAGGTTAAGTGACCTGCCCACATATGAGAGAGGTGAGCCTAGGCCTCACCTGATTCTGAGTGTGGCTCATTGAGCCACTGTATCAAGTTTCATCTCAGTTTTCACACTAATTCCCTTAAAAGGAGAATTTGTCCAGCCATAAGACCCCATCTGAAATGCTGTTTTCTAGCTTCCAGTTACTCACTGGAGTAAACAAATCCAAGGCCCGAAAACTTCTCTCCCTCCTTCAACTCCCAGAAGCAGCATTTTGAAAATTTAAGATCTGCTGCAGAATCCCATTGCAGGGACTACTCATATCTCTATAGCTATCGATCACAGAATCATGGCATCTCAGAGTTGGAAAGGACCTCAGAGGCCAGCTAGTCCAACCTATAACTAAACAAGGATTCCCTCTACATCATAATTGACAAGTGGTCATTAAACCTTCATTTGAAAGGTTTCTAGTGAGGGTGAACTCACTACCTCTTGAGGCAGCCCATTCCGCTTTCGGCCAGTTCTAATTGCTCCAAAGTTTTTCTTGACATCAAGCCGAAATTTCAGTCTTTGTACCTGCTGCTCATTACTTCCAGTTCTGCCCTCGGAGGCCAAACAGAATAAATCAATTCCTTCTTTCACTTGACTTGAAGACAGCAATCAGGTCTCCCCTAAATCTTTTTCCCCTCTAGGCTAAATATCCCTAGTTTCTTCCAGCAATCCTCATGGCATCATCCCAAAGCCCTTTGCCATTCTGGTTGGCCTCCAGCTTCCGGTACTCCCAATTTTCCAGATGTGATCTGCCCAGGGCCAAGCACAGCAGGACTGGAACCTCCCTTGCCCTGGGCACTGTGCCTCAGTCAACTGCCACCTAAGACTGCTTTTGCTCTTTTGGCCACCATATTAGTTTTCAATCCACTAAAGCTTCCAAGTCTTCAAATGCATTGCTATCCAGTCACACTTCCCCATCATGTACTTGGGACACTGATTTTCTTTTAAACTGAGTAGAAAACTGTACATTCAGCCCTATCAAATTCACACAATTGTACCATCACCTCCCTTACATCTTTTCATTTCCCCCACAAGAATAGCATGAGCAACTTGGGTAAAATGCTTTGCTAAAATATGGGTAAATTATATCTATAGCATCCCTCTGAAGAGCTGATCTACAGTTGAAAACCAGCTAACAAAATCCTGCCTTTTTCCTTCTCATGTTTTCAATAAGGATAGCTTCCAATCCGTGCACAGAACATTTTCAAGGACTTTATAGATATCAGAAAGCAAGACTGGCTCCTGAGTCACTGTCTTGGCTAATTTTACTGTCTGTTCTTTTCTGTTCTCTTAGAGCCTTCCCCTCTTTGAGATAGAATCTGAGAGCTAGCCGCAAGGGGCTAGAGGCAGCAAGTATTCCAAGCATCTCGCTTTACAGACGAGGAGCCCAAGGCCAAGAGTATCTAAGTGACGAGGTTATAGAGCCAATTAGTAACAGGGCTGGGTCTAGAATCTACCTCTCCCCAATGTTCCCCACCTCAGGTGTATTTTTTCTGACCTGCACAGAGTCTAAAACTACCCAACTCTGGCGCATGACAACATTTAACAATACATCAGGGCTCTGAGCCAATGTCTAAGCAGGCAGAACTGTATAATGTCAAAGGTCAAGTCCAACTAGTACCTGGGTAGAAATCTCTCTCCATCTCTAACAAGGGGTCACTAAGTCTCTATTTGAAGAAGTCTAGGGATCTGAACTTCATCTCCTAAGGCAGTCTGTTCCAATGTGGGGCAGCATGTTCTCCCTTTTAATTCAGCTGAAATTTCTCTCCCTGCAGTTTCCACCTGTTTTGCTCTCTGGGGTCATGGAGAACAAGTGTGGTCTCATTTCTACCTAAGAGCTCTTCTGATATTTGAGGATGGCTATCTCATGTCCCCTTAAGTCCTATGGAGCAGGTCTTAACAGTTCCACTTCTTTCCACTGATCCCCCTATTGCTGCTGGTTACAGTCCTCTGTGCATGCTCTAGGCTGTCTTGGCCCCTCCTCTCTAAAACATGATGGCCAGAGCTGAACACAATACTCCAGACAATGGTTTAGTCAGAGCAGAAAGGAGAGAAACCACCAAACCTCCCTAGTATCTGGACACTAGGTCTCTCCTGTAATGCAGCTTCTTTTTGGCTGCCATGTCACATTATTGATTTGTATTGAGCTGCCTGTCCACTAAATTCCAGGAGTTTTTCATTTAGCTTACCCTCCTCCATCCTGGCTTTAAAAATCAGCTATACAGTATAGGACCTTACATTAATCTCTATCAAATGTCACTGAATTAGAGTCATTTTAGCTTGATCTCAATTCTATTATCTAACCTAGGTTGGCCATTCCTTCTAGTTTCAAGTCATTCACAAATTTGTGAAGTCATCCATCTATGCCTTTATCCAAGTCACTGATAAAAATGTTGAAAAACATGGCGCTAAGGACAGAGTTCAGGTCATGTGATCCTCAACTCATCTTTCAACTACTGGTAAGTAGGAGAAAAGTAACACAAATGACACCAAAAAGGCAGAGAAAGGTAAAAACAAAGTCTTTTAGAAACCATTTGTACTCATTTCATATTCCTCAAAGCACTGAATGAAGTAAGTCTATTCATCTCACATTCTCTTCCACAAACATTTTAAAAATCAATCTCATCTAACCATATTTGCTCTTTTGTTGCTGATGTCACCACATAAAGAACAGTTAGCATGTACTGGGGCCATATCTCCATTGGGCCAATAATTGTGTTCTGGGCCCTTGAAGCTGCTTGTTTGGCTCTAGAGAATTAAAGGAAGGAAGGAAGTTATTCAAAAGTGCTTCTGAGAAGGGCCAAATATCCATAGCTCCACATACTATGGGTCATTCTGTGGGAAGTAGCTTTGTTATAGGGAACCTCTGTTCTACTGGTAGTCATTTGAATTGAATTTTCCTCATACCTAGTCTAAGGCAGTAACAGGGGTAGAAAAGATGCAGAGTCAACTGTACAATTTTCCAATATTGCTTGCTGCAAAAATAATTCTAAAAAGAAAAAAAGGGGGGCAGAGCCAAGATGGCAGAGTAAAAGCACAAACTTGGCATGACCTCCCGCTCCAATCACTTCTAATACATGTAAAAAAAACGACTCTAAACAAACGTTAGACCTAAAGAACCCACAAAGTGCCAGAGAGAAACAGATCTCCTGCTGAAGGAAGCCCGGCAGGCAGACAGGAAGGGTCTATCTCATTGATCTGGGAGCCAAGCACAGTCCCAAGTGAGCAGCACTGTTCTGGCCCTGGTTTGGCCCCAAACAGCAATGGCCAGAGCAGACTTCAGGAGAGTGAAACACCAGCAGCTGTGGTGGTTTCCAGACATCTCAACCCATAAACACCAAAGAGAAAGTAAAAGATCATTGTGGAACTCTGTTGGAATGGGGGGAAGGGCCTGAAAAGAGTTGTCCTGCCCCTGCCCCTGGGATGAGAAGTGACCGGAGGCATGTGGCTGCATAGCTACGTCAGGAGCTCCTGGCCTGCAAATCATAGGTGGACCAAGCAAGCATTCAGAGGGTAATTGTTCTTGCTTTAAACTGATTAGATCTAGATCATGGTCTTGGGTGGTGGTCCTGGGGTGTGTGGCCAGTGTGCCAGAGCTTGTGGGGGCTGTAGGGAGGATGCCCTCCTTGTAGTTCTGGCAGCTGCAAAAACCCCAGTGATTGGGACAAAACTCTCTCCATTTTGGAAGCAGAGTTCTACTGTGGCAAAGATCTCAAAAGTCAAGTAATTGGCTGGCAATATGAGCAAGCAGAGGAAGCAAAAACAGACCTTTTAGAAATAGAATCTTTTTGGGGGGGACAAAAAGGATTAAGGCATGCAACGGGAGGAAGACAGTGAAGTCAGAACTCCTGCATCTAATGTCTCCAAGAAAAATATGAATTAGTTACAGGCCATGGAGGTGCTCAAGAAGGATTTTGAAAATCAAGTAAGAGAAGTAGAGGAAAAATTGGGAAGAGAAATGAGAATGATGCAAGAAAATCATGAAAAGCAAATCAACAGACTGCTTAAAGGAGACCCAAAAATACACTGAAGAAAATAACACCTTAAAAAAAAGACTAACTCAAATGGCAAAAGAGGCCCAAAAAGCCAATGAGGAGAAGAATGACTTAAAAAGCCGAATTTGCCAGAGGGAAAAGGAATTTCAAAAACTCATTGAAGAGAATAACTCCTTCAAAATAAGATTGGAGCAATTGGAAGCTAATGACTTTATGAGAAATCAAGATACTATTAAAACAGATCCAAACAAATGAAAAAATAGAAGGCAATGTGAAATATCTCACTGAAAAAAAACACTGACCTGGAAAATAGATCCAGGAGAGACAATTTAAAAATTACTGGACTACCTGAAAGCCATGATAAAAAAAAGAGCCTAGACATCATCTTTCAAGAAACTATCAAGCAAAATTGCCCTGATATTCTAGAACCAGAGGGCAAAATAGAATTTGAAAGAATTCACTAATAGCCTCTTTAAAAAGATCCCCAAAAGAAAACTTCTAGGAATATTATAGCCAAATTCCAGAGTTCCCAGGTCAAGGAGAAAATACTGTAAGTGGTCAGGAATAAACAATTTGAATATTGTGGAAACACAATCAGGATAACACAAGTCCTAGCAGCTTCTACATTAAGGGATTGAAGGGCTTGGAATATGATATTCCGGAGGTCAAAGGACCCAGGACTAAAACCAAGAATCATCTACCCAGCAAAATTGAGTATAATGCTTCAGGGGAAAATATGGTCATTCAATGAAATAGAGGATTTTCAAGCATGCTTGATGAAAAAACCAGAGCTGAACAGAAAATTTGACTTTAAAATACAAGAAGCAAGAGAACCATGAGAAGGTAAACAGGAAAAAGAAATCATAAGGAACTTATTAAAGCTGAACTATTTACATTCCTACATGAAAAAAACAATATTTGTAACTCATAAGACTTTTCTCAGTATAAGGATAATTGAAGGGAACACACACACACACACACACACACACACACACATATATGTGTAAATATATGTATACATACACATATATGTATGTATAGGAGGGTGTATGTATATATAAAATATATATGTGAGTATGGGCATATGTATATTCATATATACATAGAGGGCACAGGAGGAGTTGAATATGAAGGGATGATATCTAAAAAATAAAATTAAGAGGTGAGAGAGGAATTTATTGGGAGAAGGAGAAAGGGAAAGATAGATTAGGGTAAATTATTTCATATAAAAGAGGCAAGAGAAAACTGTTACAATGAAAGGGAAGAGCAGAAAGGTGAAAGGGAATGGGACAACCTTATTCTCATTGAATATGGCTTAAGAAGGGAATAACATATACTACACTCAATTGGGTATCTTACCCTACAAGAAAAGAGGGGAGTAGGGGATAAGAGGGGGGATGATAGAAGGGAGGACAGACTGGGGAGAGGGTATTTAGAAGCAAACATTTTTGAAAAGGGATAGGGTCAAAGGAGAAAATAGAATAAGTGGCGGGCAGGATAGGATAGAGGGAAATATAGTCTTTCACAATATAACTACTATGGAAATGATTTGGGTAACTACACATGTACAACCTATATTGAATTGCTTATCTTCCCAGTGTGGGCAGGTAAGGAAGAAAGAAGGGAAAAAATCTGCAACTCAAAGTTTTAAAAACAAATGTTTAAAAAAATGTTTTTTACATGCAACTGGGAAATAAGATATACAGGCACTGGAGTACAGAAATACATCTTGCCCTACTTGAAAGTTAGGGTGGGGCATGGAGGAGGACATAAGAGAGAACAGATTGGGGGAAGGGGTATTCAGTAGGCTTGCTATTTTGGGGTAGGGGTAGGGGAAAGACGAGGAGAAAAAATTGTAACTCAAAATCTTGTGAAAATGAATGTTAAAGATTAAAAATAAATGAATAATTTCTAAAAAAAAGAAAGAAAAAAAAGTTTGTAAAGCACCAAGAATTATGAGATCATGCAACATCAGAGCTGCAATGGACCTTGGAATTCAACAAGGCCATCTCTCTCATTCTGCCAATATTATATGACTAGCTTGAAGTCACCCAGAAGGTGACAGAGCTGGGTCTAGAAACCATGTCTCCTAACCTGAAATCCCGTCTATGCTACCTCCTTTTGACTTTAGGTCAAAAACCTCTTTTTTTGTCAAAGGCTATTGAATGTAATACATTGCAGTGTTCCAGAGCAACTCCATTCTCACATTAAGAAAGACTCAACCAAAAAATAAATAAATAAAAAATAAAATAAAAACAAAAACAAAAACAAAAAAGAAAGACTCAACTGAATCAGGCCAACTGGATTTTTGAGACAGGAAAATACATACCTAGTGTCCTCAATCTGTTCCTTCCCCAAAGTCCCAAAGGTTCCATCAGAGATAAATTAAAAAATGTATCCAGGGTAAATAAGCAAAATTCTTGTAAACCAGACCAGCTACCTTTCTGAATAATTATTTTTCCAATTTTTTTAAAAAGCACATCTTAAAATGGATTCTGCTTTTTTTCTTATCCACAAGAGCTAATGTGAGCAGGAAGAAAATACTTTACTAAATGTAATAATCTTGAAATAAAGTTCAAGTATGCCAACAGTACATTTCTTTTTGTAAAGGAAAAATATCATCTCATGGGCAGCTCTTCACTATCTGTACTGCTCAATCTTATGACTACATTGGCTAGAACTGAATGTACTTTGACCTTCGACAGATCTTTTATTTGCAATTGTAGATGGAGAACCATGTATTCTTCATATTAAAAAAATGAATCAAAAGAAGATTAATGATTTTACAAGTCACATATCTCAAATGTCCATTTTCTCCTGTTTCCAAGGCAGTCTGTTGAAATATTATTGAAAAAGATGAGCTTTGAGAAACAATCACCAGACTGCAATTCCCAATAAATTTCTTACCTCAAGTAGAGAAAAAACATGGGCATGCAGCCAAGTCCCATGTCCAAGCTGCACCTATAAATACAGGCTTCTGTTTTCTTTGCCCATGCAACTCACTTTGAAACCCATTTCAGATTATTCATATAGTATATAAGGATAGTACATAAACATGCACCATCAAAACAGGGCCAACCTGCTGCACAGGGTGATTCCAAGAGTAACAAATATCAAATTTGGTGGCGGTAAATGTTGTTCTTATACCTACCATGATGACCCTGGTCGTTAGTTTACCCTTGTCTGGCCAACCAAAAAGTGGGTTCATTTCAAGGTAACAACTACAGAGATGGACATTTCTCTCATATTTTTTTAGTTTGCAAAGTATTGTTAATCTATAATCTCACAACACCCTTGTGAGTTGGGCACTCCAGCTAATACCACCATGTGACAAAGGAGGAAACTGAGGCTCAGAAGGGGGAACTCTGTTTCTGGGTGGTAGAGGGGAGATGCAAACCCTATCTTCTCGACTCTTAAGTCCAATGCTTTATCCTCCCTGGCAAACTGCCTCTAGTTTTGGCTTTGCTTTTCAAACTAATACAATTTCAATTTTACATGTAATTTAATAATTACCCCCAAATTAATATAAAGTAGAGTGAACAAAGGGCTCCTAAATAATCCTTTCTTAGATCCTAATATTTTCATAGGAGATTTACAGTATTATTGCAGCCTGGAGATTTATAGTCCCAACTCAGCATGGCTTCCTTCCTGTATTTGCCAAATTGTACTAATGCCCATAACATTGAGTGCAAATGAAACTAAGAAAGAATAAACACTCAAACAGATTTTTAAAGGTATTTAACAGCTTATTTCCCAAAAGTATTTTTATAATTATTTTTAAAAGGAAAGTAAACTAGAGGTTCAAAGGGTTAGCTTAATGATACACTAACATGCCTACCCCCTCCCCCACTCTTTCCTTGAACATAAGTCCTTATATTTCCTTTGTCTGAAAACGGTTTAATGTTCCAACCAGTGGGCTATTACCTCTTTACTGGGTTTTTAGACACCCTAAGATGACTTAGGCCTCTCATTAGCAGAACTGGACATATACTGCAATGGAATTTGAACAATAACTTGCCATATGCTCCTTTAAATCAGGAAAACTTTACTTTCAACAGAAAAGTTCTCTCAAGATTGAAATAGCACAAAATATAATGGTAAGGTTCTAAGGGTTCTAAAATGTTGATGTACACAGAGGAGAACAAGAGAAAATTAAGGAGGATTCGAACCAAAGGAGAAATAAATGTGGTTGGCTTTTAAAATCAGGTACCTTAATAAAAAGAGAGAAAGAGTTGATGGGGCAAGGTTAGTCTTCATGGTACAAAGCCAACTGCTGACTTTCCAAAGTAGGGTTTCCACTGAGTATTTTGAGCTCTCTTGTTGGGGCCTGTGGGCCTTCCAAAGCCAATAAATCTCTAAGCCAGACACCATCACCATGTACATGGACCTAACTGGCAGAACTTCCTAAGTTCTCCAGCTCTCCTTCCCCTATTCAATTCATTTGGATGCAGTTCCATCAATAGAATTAGATAAACAATAATTGAGCACTCACAAAAAAGTTTAGGGATACAAATACAAAAGACAACCAGCCAGGAGGAAGCAGGAAACCCAGTCCTCTTCCTCTGCTAGTACTGAAAGGCTCCAGCTCGATGAGGAACAGTCCAGGTAAACATACTAAGGACACCCAAAGCCCTTGCCATCTTTTGCCCAAATCAGCCAGGTTGAAGCCAGTTTGCATGGCTGGCCCGCCAAAGCTCAGTCTGCTATGAGCCCGTTTCCATGCCACAGCCAACATTTTCATGCTGCTGTAATGATATGGGTGGAACAAATTTGATTAAATAAGAAATCTTCATTGCCAGATGTGCTTACAAGTCACTGTCCATTTAGCAGTCCATCTATTTAACAAAGGTTCCTTTTGGTATGGTGCTTATGTACAGAAATTCTATGCAAATACAACACATAATAGCACATTCTTAATAAAGCTTGACATGTTCTTCAAGATGCATTGGGGTGTGTGAGGGGAGGGGGCTATGGCTTTATGATGCTTTCATGAAAAACTGGAGAGCTGTAGGCATGCAAGTTAGCATTTTCTCTGGAGCTCTCATCTTCAAGACTCAATCCTTACTGCAAACTGGAATTGAGCTTCCAAGTCTTAGAAAGATGCCAGCCGGAAGCATACAGAAGGAATGAAGTGGTTAGCAGAGAGGGGCAGAATCAAGAGAGGTAGAGGCAGGGATGTTAGTTATGTCAGATCATTCAGGGAACAGTGGTTGTTGGGAGAAGAAAGGTGGAGAGAAGAGGCTGAGGGCAATTAGACCAGGAGGAATTTGAGAGGAGTAAGGGCTGGAGAGAACAAAGTATCAAGGTTTATACGAAACTTATCGGAGAGAGGTCAGGCGCCCTATCACCCATTCCCAATCTCCGCAATACTGATTGCAAATGTTTCTAGAACCTGATTTCTGAAAACCAGAGTAGAAAAAAAAAGATGGCCATAATATGAGGATTTATTGGACCCCTCTAAACATTCAAATACAAAGTGATAAGAGAAACTATTTAACAAAGATTAAAGATTAAAATCCCAATCAAGATTCATTTGTTAAGCCAAAATAGGTGGCACCAATCAGACCCAGGAAAACTTACCAATTATAGTTTATGAAAATGATTTAACAACCTGTTACAAGACTTTCTTAGGTATGCTGATTGCAGTATTTTTTAAAGGTTACCTTTAGTGGTATTTGTAAACATTGTGTAAAATATTACTTCAAAATATAGCCTCTGAGATAAAACAGTCTTAATGAGGTTCTATATTTCTAGCATTACAAAACCAGGACAGTGTTCTACATGGCATTCCTAACAACAATAAGGAAGGTATGACCCACTTGCTGCTTTATATAAAAATTTACTTACTGCTCTTTTTCTAGAACACCCTGTAATCCAAGGCACAGTAAGGTTTCCTGAAATCTGTGGAAACAACAAATGGAGTCTCGGTCAGGTAGACATTGACATGGGTGGGAGGCAGATCAACATGAAAGAGATGGGTCTATTTCCAGAGCACATCCCCTATGCCAAACAAAGTGATTCTTTCGTTTACCCCAACAGATCTAAAGGGCTTTCTTCATTTTAGAACGGGTAACAATGTCCCCCTAGAAATTTAGAAATATTTTCAGAACATTGCATTGTGGAGTTATTTGGACAACTGAGGAAACAGTCGGGTTTTGTTTGAAATCTATACACAATAACGTTATTAAAATCAAAAGCAAAAATATGGCATAAATCATAGACATGTGCTCCATGGTATTGAGAGAGATGACCTCAGTTTAACTTTCAGAATCATCACTGGACTAACCCTATGCAAGTTTTTTTTCTAAGTATTCTTGGAACGAAATTTTGCTCAAACAGTAAAAATATCTGAAAATCCCCACTCCCACCCTTCTACCAAAAAAAAAAGGCAGAAAAAGATTATTATCTAAATGGTTATAGTTGGTAGAATTGAGTTTACTCCTCTTCTAAGGAATGATACAATCCCTATTTTCAAAGTTTCATTAACTTCAAGAAAGTTTCAACTACAGCAAAGATCTATGAATATAGAGGAGGGGGAAGGGAAACATGAGTCTGAGGCATAACTCTTCGGTGTCAAATTTCTGCAGAGAAGAACACTTCTCTAAAAAGACCTGTCACATTCTGGTGCTCAATGCTGATAAAGAGGTTTTAGATAATACCATCACCTTACTCTTACATAGGGCTTTCAGAGAGCTCAGACCACTTCAGATTTCTGCAAATGAATTGCAATCATTTCCCATGAATGTAAAGAGACTCTGAGCTTTAATTACAGTTGGGGGGTGGGTGAAGAGGATTCATTTGACCCATTATGGCTGCTGAGGACGAATTTCTCAGCCCACTCTCAAAGGTCCCAACTGACCTACAGAAAAGCTACTGAATGCAAGCTGTAGAATCCCATTAGACAGGATAATAGTCCAACTCAGAAAGGAATTTACCAATGCATCCCACCATTGTCACCTGGAAAGTGTGGGGGGAAAGGGAGAAGAGCACTCAAAAGCTGGCCCCAGGGAATGTGGGCAAATGAGTAAACTAAAATTTATAGAGTACCTACCAGGTGGGGGCGGTTGAAGGGCTAAGCCTTGGGGAGACAAAGAAAGGCTAAACGAATAAACAAATACATGAGGTAAGGATAAAAGCTGTACTCCAAAACAGCCCCAAGCATATATCTCAACCCCAGGACAACCTACCATTGCAACCAGCTTAGGGTCCCTGGGGTACACCATCAAAGGCTAAACCAAAACTGATCTGGATTTTTCTTAGCCAGACAGAGCTAGAACCAAACTTTTCTCTGCAGGTGAAAGAGCTATCTATCAGAATAAGTCATTCTTTACGATAAATTATACTCAGGGCTGGTCCATTATATCTACCGACAAGAAAACTGCCTCTCAGAGATGTGAGAGAGTGCCTGTGTACAATAATTCAAACATTGGGAAAAACCCATTACTGTGCCTGGGCTACTAGGACTGTGAACTGTCTTTAAGATAATAATAGGCAAATCGCATTTGGCCACTCAGCAGCCATTCATTCCACAATGAAGTGCTTGCCATGACAAAATACTGGGCTGACACCAAGGGAGACACTGAGTTTCACTTTCAGGGAGTTTACAACACAGCAGGATGCAGTGAGCCCCAAACATAATTCTAATACAAAATGGTACATGCTTAGTACATTAGAGAGTTGCAGACCAGAGTAGCTACCACATTATGTGTAAGGGACAAGGTCATTACCAACGAGGAGCATCAAGAAAAGCTTCACTGAAGGGGTGACCTGAGGTGCATTTTAAAGCATGGCTAGGAGCTCAGAAGAAGAGGGGAGGAAGAGGGCATGTTCCAGCCACAGAGAAGACTGAGCAAAGTAAGAGACATAGGAGAGCTCAGGGCACTGTGAGCTAGGGAGGAAAATGCAGTAGAGGAGGAGGGTCAGCCCAATTCAGTCAGAGTATAGAGTCCATGTAGGGGAGTGATCTGAGACAAGGCTGGAAAGGGAGGTGGAAAACCTATCCGATGTCTTGATGTTGGGCAAATAAGTTCAAATTTGATTCAGCAAGCAATAGGGAGTTGATGAATATTGGGGGGGGGGGGAGAAGAGCCACATGAGCAGATCTATGTATAAAAAGGTTATTCTGCTGGCATATGAAGGATGGGTTGAAGGGGAGAGAAAAGTAGAGTCTATGTAAAGAGGCTATGGGAAGCTAGGTGGTGCTCTAGTGAATAGAGTATCCTCTTCCTGAGTTCAACTGTGACCTCAGACACTTACTAGCCAAGTCACTTCACCCTGTTTGCTTCAGTTTCCTCATCTATAAAATGGGAAACTACTCTAATATCTTTGCCAAGAAAAGCCCACAGGGGGTCACGAAGAGTCAGACATGACTAAAAGAACAGAACAACAAAGAGGCTGTCCCAATAATTCAAGCCAATGGGAACAGGCGAGGAGATGGATGGAAGATATGCTGCAGGGGTACAATCAACCAGACTTGATAAATGATTTAACAGAAGAGGTGAGAGGGAGTTTTGAAAACCTTCCTACAAGTACTCTATCCTACCCTGCCATGTGATATCCCCAATCCTTAGACAGTTTGCACATGCGCTCAGTAAAGCAAGCTAATTAAAACCCAAGGCAAAAGTAATCAATAAATCAATCAATAAACATTTACTAAGTGTCTACTGTGTGCCAGGCACGGTGCTAAGCAATGGAAAGTAGAAAGGAAGTCCATAGCCAGTGGATTTTCCCCAATTTTAGATTATCTGTACAATTGCTCCCTTCTCTTGGTGAGGCTAATTGAGAGTTTGCTATACATAATTGCTACTTAAAATACGTAAAACTAAATGGACTGCAAAAAACAATAACTACTGCAAGATTATACTTGAAATAATCAAAGGCATGTATATAATAAACTTGGTAATTGAATTTATATAAACAGTGACAGGGCCCATCTGTGGCTATAAAATGTGTTTCAGTGTTAAAATCAATTATGTGTAGCCAAGAAAATGGGCTATTCCCATAAGCACTGGTCACTTCCAGGGTCCTACAATTTAGAAGAAAATACCAATAGTAAGTCCATGTGATGAAGTTTGGGCAGAATTAAGTTTTCCTTTTTATAAAGCAGTCACCAACAGTTACCACATAACCAAATGTCAAATTCAATTAACCTTGGCTTCAGTTAGCCAACAAGTATTTATTATGTACTTACTATGTACCAGGCACTGTGCCAAGTGCTGAGGATACAAAAAAGGCAAAAATCCCTTGCCCTCAAGGAGCTCTTGGTCTAATGGGGGGAATAACATGCAAACAGTTTAGTATGTACAAGATAAATACAGGAAAAATGGAAGGTAATCTCAGAGGGTAAGGCACATGGTGGTGGTGGTGGTGGTGGTGTGTAATGGAAATGCAGATTTGAAGATCTTCCCTGCCCCTAGGCCCTTTGATTGACTTAAGTGACTCTGAGAACCTTCTTTAATTTGAAAGTATACTCTGCCCCCTAATAGGCTGAATGTGGTCACATGGAGCCTGTGGTGGGAGGCTTGGTTTTCAGGAATGACCACACCTTGATGCTGTGTGATTGGGCAGTGGGTCAAGAGGGTGGTTACATTCTCTGAGCCAGGAGAAGGCTATATAATCCCTGATGTGAGGCTTTGCTTTGGAGCTCATTTTGAGAAGTGTTGTGTGATTTGACCAGATGAGACTCTGGGAAGCCGTTGTTGAGAGCCCCCTGGCTGTGAAAACCCAGATGTTGATGCTTCCCTCTCTGGTAACTGTGATTTGGTATTGATGTAATGGTTGGACAGTTTGGAAGCCTGTCTGCTTGATCTGTCTGTATACTCTGAAGTTTGGGGTGCTGACCTTTTCCCCCTGAACTAGGTAATATATGTTTGATTAAAGTAAGCTTGTTAACCCATTTTGAGTTGCTTTCCTTTTGAAAAGCAGATCTAAGAACCTGTATTGGCAGCCACCCTGGGGATGTTGGGGTGCTTGCTGCTACATGGTGGCAGTGAGGGGAGTAATGGGGCTCAGAGTAAGTATGAAAAAGGACTCTTAAGGCTGAAAATGAGCTCAGTCTTAAAGTAGGCCAAGAAATGGAGGAGGCAGAACATTCCAGGCATGGCGAACAACTAGTGAAAAGGCTTAGAGTCATGTACAAGGAAGAGCAAAAAGGCCAGTATTGCTTGATGCCTGGCAAATAGCAAGTGGTATCTAAATGTTAGATATCATCATCATGGAAAGGAGCAAAGTGTAAGAAGACTAGGAAGAAAAGAAAGAGCTAGGTTTGGTCAAAAAACCAAAGAGATTCTAGAGGTAGTAGAGAGCCACTGGTGTTTATGGAGTAGGGTGATGATGGCGTTAGACCTGCAGTTGAATAGAGAATGAACTGGAGTAGGAGAGACTTAAGGCAGGGAGACCAACCAGAAGGCTACTGCAATAGTTCAGGCACGACAGATTGTTGGTTATCTGGAAAAGGGGGAAGTATACAAGATATATTGTAAAGGTAGAAATGACAGGACTTAGCAATAGATTGAATATGTGTGGTGAGAGTAAGGAGTCAAGGACTGACACATTTTGAGCCCGGGTGACTAGGAGGATGGTGGAGCCTTCAATGGTTATGGGAAAGTTTGGAAAGTTATGGGTTTAGGGGAGAAAGACAATGAGTTCTATTTTAGACATGATGAATTTGAGATGTCTACAGAACATCCAGTTTACAATATCCAAAAGGCAGTTGGTGATGTAAGTGTGGAATGCAAGAGAAAGATTAGGGCTAGATAAATAGAAGTGAAAATCATCTACAAAGAGTTGATATTGGAACCTATGAGACCTAATGAGATCACCAAGTAAGTTAGTATAAAGGGAGAAGAAAAGAGGACCTGGACAGAGCCTTAGGGGACACCCAAGTCATATCTGTATTTCCATAAATTTGTGGTACAAATAAATTTGCACTCAAGGAGAGGGGTCAGTTTTCAAAGTGCTCTGAAACAAACTACCCTTCAATTGCATACCCCGCCAAAGTCTGGAAGTTATGCTTTCCCCTTCTCCACAGTCAGGGAGGCTACATACTTATTCCAGCAAGGGTGCCATCAGTCCAAATCTTCTGGGCCATGCCCTTCTGGAATGGTATTCGGAACCACACACACAGAAATTAGTGTAATTATTTTATAGTCACATAGTATCTTGGTGTTAAACTGTGTTACTTTGCTTGATCACTTTATTCATCTGACTTGGTTACAAATGGGTTTTTGGGTCATTTTCAAAAACCAAACTGACCCTTGAAGGACAATAAAGGACAAAAGAATGTGTGATTAATTCATGCCAGTTTCAATGAGGAACTTGAATCATTTGCCATTCTGCTGGAATGTAAATTTCCTGAGGGCAGGGACCATGTCACTTTAAAAAAAAACCCTCTGTATACACATCTTATAGCAGAGTTTCTTTCTAGTACGGCATTGATGTGTGATAAATATTTGTTGAATGAATGGCTATATAAGCATGTTTATTATCTCCCCAAATTAGTTACTTTGAAGATGACAGTGCCTAATTTGGATATCTCCAGTTTGGTCACAATACTTTGATAGTCACACTTCAGAAAGCATTCCTTTGATCTTGGAAATTACCTAGTTGGAAAGATAATTCTGCACCTGTGTTGATTACTCCATTTTTTTTTTAATATTTCAGGTCCATTTATGGAGCGGGGGGCGGGGGGAGAAAGATGCTATCTGAAATATCCTTTGCATTATGAGGGGTATAAAAGTGGATATTTTATTAAGTTCTGTCTTATTAAAATGAATTTGATTAACTAAACCAATCGGCAAGATTCAACTAACATCCAACCAGGTAGCTGCTCACTGACTTTCTGCAATAAGAGATTCATAAATCAAAGCTTTCCCTCTGTCATCCACAGCTTTGGCATGAGCCGGGCATTAAAACATATCAATCACTCAGGCTTAATCTGCAGGGTTTCCTAAGCTTTTCAGAAGTAGTGTTTTTCAATCCTTGGGTTAATGAAAGAAAATGTTCATACCTTGTATGGCATAGAGCCTGCTGCTAAGCATGCAGTAGGCACTCAACAAATGGAGGACTGATTGACTGAATTCATGGGATGGCCTTGTAGTATTCACCAACTATTCCATGTTGAGGGTTCAAGAGAGGAGGATCCCATGGGAGGGATAAGGACCTGCTCCTGGCTGGGAACCATGATGCACTAGTAGACAGAGGAGAAAGTTCCCTTGGGACATTTAAAAACTGTACTTGTCCCTTTTGCCCCCATTCGGTCTTTTGGAAATGAGATTTTAAAAAACCCCCAACAACAAATAATACTTTCAACACCACAGCCTCTGGCTAAACAACTCACACAGTTTTAAAGCACATTAATTTTTCTTCTGTTCAGTGATCCGAAACTAGTGCCTGGGAAAGTTTAGCATCCCTGAAAGCTCTGGCAACTGACAACTAAGCTGCTTTGCAGTTTTTTTCCACATGATTTTAGCAGCTGACCTTTTATAAACCACAAGAGATAGAGATCAGGTAAATTGGAATTCCATGCTGTTTCCAATGGGATTCTAAAAGAACAATACACAATATACAAACCTCGTTTTAGCAGCAGCTGCTAAAAATAAGGGCAAAATTAAAGGGGAACTTAACAATGCCCCATTCAGAGTGACTATCTCCCTATGCATTGGTCTGAAGGATGAAAAAAGGGCTATAAAGAACTCAGAATAGCAGCCCTTCCTTAATGCATACTCTTTTGTCAAATACTCTTGTAGGATCAAATATGGCTATATTCCTTTTTCATTTAAAAAAATGTACTGGTCACATCATTAAGTGCTAAATTATGAGCATTTTCTTTATTAAGCAGAACTACAGAGAGCCCTGAATAAGAAGTTGTAACTTTTACCCACCTAGCATTTTGTTATGGTTGCTGTTCCCCCCAGGAAGCACATCCTCATTTGTTTTACCTAGCTTTCTCTTTTGTACTCAAAGCTGGAATTTAAACAGATTAAAAAAAAGACACAACAACAACAAAACAAAACATGCCTGGCTGCTGTCCTAAACCTAAACGGCCTGGCAAATTCACACTGTGATTTCCTCTTTAGAGGAATAAAAACAAATAAGGATTGAAAACAGGTTTGACTGAAATATTTTGGCAAATCCGAAAACAATACTGTTTTAGCAGGTATTTTCCCACTAAGAGGAGGACAAGAGGGATGGTTATACTAAATACCGTAGCCATAACCTAGCAATACTCTCTCCCTTGCTCCAAGATTCTGAAGGCTGGCCCACACTGGGAACCTCCCTCTGGACCTCTTTGAAGTCTGTTCTTTAATTTTCATCAAACAATCTCTTCTTCAAGTGGGTTCTGATCAAGCCTTAAGAGCTGGATTTTTGGCTAATCTAAGCAGCCATAGGCAAAGCTGAGACAAAGATGGGGAGGGAAAAAGAAACATATCTCCTCTTCCAAATGGGGACAGGGGAATTATATTTCAATAAATATGATAGTGTCCCCAAAGTCAGCCCAGTTTTAAACTCAAAACTCTTAAAGCTTAAAACTGCACTGACTTTGGGGGTACCCTGGATGGCTAGCACATGTGCACAAAGGTTATGGAAAAAGAACTGGCCAGTCCAAGCAAGTTGGGGTATGTTCTCAGTGACAGCCTCTGTGTTGCTGATGGGCACGGCCAGATGTGTGATCTAGGTGCACATCAGGTAAATGTGATCAGCTACGGAGGTGAGCCTGTGCTTGGAATGGAAAACAGAGGGGCAGCTAGACTGGCAACACTGGAAGAATAAGACTGTAGTACTATAGAGCAGAGGTATTGGTCCCAGATTAGAATGTAATCAAGAAATATTTAACAATAGTAACAGCTAATGCTTCTATAGCAGCTACTATATGTCAGGTACCATACTAGGCACTTTGTAAATATTTTCTCATTTGATCCTTACAACAACCCTGGGATGTAGGGTCTATTATATCCCCATTTTACAGATGAGGAAACTGAGGCAAACAGAGGTTAGGTGACTTGCCCAGGATTACACAGCTAGTAAGTGTCTAAGCCAAATTTGAACTCACAAAGATGAGTCTTCCTGACTTCATGCCCAGCAAGCACTGTGCCACCTAGCTGCCCCAAAACAAAATACATAAAAATACAAAATAGATAATGTTAATGTGTGGTTTTCGAAGTTAATATGCACCCTGTTTCTATCTGAGTTTGACACTACTTCTCCAGAATGTTGGGGGACTTAGGGGAAAACCTGCAAGAGAATCACATTGGCCAAAAAAGTAGCGCTGTGATCTGGTCCAGCAGAGGGAACACACCCATTGATGAGACAGAAGACCTTTCAAAAGACCTAAATAGGGCAAGAAGCAACTTTTCTGCACGTATCTTTGACCACACGCAATAAAGGAAAATGTAATAACAAGATGTACTTAAGTCCACAAATATTGGAGAGAGTAGGAACAGGCTACCAAGAGACTGTCACTAATGAGGATGCTTTGTGTTTATAAAGTGCCTTTTAGAGGGACTCAAAGTGCTTTCCCTCCATTAGCTCGTAAGATCTAATGAAATCCCTGAGATGGGAAAGCCAAAGTAAGAATAGCAATAATAAATCTTGAGTTTATATAGCACCTTGCCTCCAAAAGCTCGAAGCCCTTCACATGGATGGTCATTAATAATTCATCTTTAACCAGCACAGTAAGTCTATCTGTGATATACACATAGTTTGACATTGAGGAGAATTGCACAGTGAGGGAAATTCTAGGTCACCCCCAAAGGAAGGAACCCAGGCTAGGGAAAGCCTAAGGTGGCTCCTATATGGAACACCCCTAAGCCAAGGCTTAGGGCTCCCAAGAGGGGGTTTGGAGGCCTGCTGGGGATTGTTTCTGAAGCTGACAGAGCTGAGCCTCAGTCTTCAAAAGTAGGCTTAAGGCAGATCTGTTACCAAGCTCTCTGGACTTCTTGGATGTTTTGTAATCTGCAGCCAGCATGGCACACTTGGAGGCAGGAGGGATTAGGATTGGATCCCATCAGTAACAGGGGCTATCTCTGGGACCCTGGGCAAGTTATTTGGCCTCTTTGATAGTCTCCTCATTTGTAAAGTGGAGGGAATAATGACTGGAGTCCCTACCTCAGGGTTGTTGAAAGACTCAAATGAGATAATGTATGTTTTCCAAGAAGAGTTGAGTGTTCTGCTCAAATACAATTAAATATTTTAAGGGCAGGGGGAGGAAGGAGAAGTGTGGTTCTGGGTGGTTTTAATTACACATATGATGGAACCAACATGGAATTGACATGCAGCCATCTACCCATCCACTCATTCAGAAACATTTCTAAGTGCTGTCTGTGTGCAAAGCATTGTGTTCTAGGAACATGGCAGAGCCAGGAGATCTATCTCATCTATTCACAATTCAATTGGCTGTCACACAACAGAAAGGTGCTTGGTACCTTTCTCATCACATTTCATAGAACTTAAAACTAGAAGGGTATTTAGAGATCATTCAGCCCAAGCATCTCATTCCCAAGAAAGATAAGGTCTCCTGGGGGTCAGGACAGTATACCTGGTGATACAGTGGGCTACGAGTTTTAGTTTTTCGTATATAAACACTGAAGAAGAGGGATAGAGCAGCTTTTCCTCACTAGGGCTAGGAAGACAAATTGACTTCACAACATGGGCGTGAATGGCCTGGCATCATCTTAGATACAGATAGGCATCATGCCTACAGCAGGAAGAAACAATTTCAAAGCAGCTTCAGGGCAGCGATAGCTAGAAGAATTCTGATCCATGGAATGAGGAAATCAATGACTTAGTTTCTCTGAGGATACCAGAGATATAGCTAATTAGCAAATGAACTAATAAAGTAGCAGGGAAAACAAGATCAATTTGGGGCCTAGACGTTTCTTTAATTTATATAATTACCCATAGATTCATGTTCTTACATAAAATAGTCTGATTAATAGTTATTTTGATGGCTTTCTGGAGTTGATATCACTAGTTTCTTAACCATCAGCCATCAGGAACAATCGGGAAGACAGATATCACTTTTGTATTGTATTTGAACAAAGTACCCATCCATCTGGTGGTAAGCATCTAAATTACAGGCAAAGGCCTTATTAGAGCAAGGTTCATAATTTTTTTTCATGTTCTAGACATTTTTGGCAGTTTGGTGAAGCCTATGAATTCCATTTCAGAATTTAAAAATTTTTATGAATAAAATATATTACAAAAATAGCATTACAAAAGAAACCAGTCCTACTGAAATACAGTTATCAAAAAAAATGTTTTCCTTAAAAGTTCATAGCCCCCAGGCTAAGAACCCTTGCCTTAAAGGAAGAATCCAAGTTAAAGAGGATGTAGCTAGCTAATTCAATCCAATTTTAGTGACAGAAAGCATTGTACTTCCCATAAGGCTACCGCCATTTCCTGACCAATCAACCTCATCTCAAACCTTATGGGAAACCTGCCAAGGTGTTAAAATGACTATATTCAATGGAAAAAAGTCAGCATTTCTAAAAAGGACAAAGGAAATAAAAGATTCTCCAGGATATGACACCGAAACACCAAGTTTTGAAGAAAAAAAAACCCCACATTCCTCAAGATTTCTCCCAACTATGAGATACTTGACTCAAGTTTCAATCTGAGGAATGATCAAAAGTAAAGAGACTTTGATACTTAAACATAGACTTTGTCCAGAAGACCCAAACCAACAAAACTTGCCAATTACCTGGTAATTATTTTGGTTTTGTGATAGCCTCAGTTGGTTTGATGATACAAAATGGGGAGAAAAATGACTTCGGGATGGATTAGCGCTGCTGTACAGTGTACTGGATGGCGTGTGCAATGAGGTCCGTGGGGCCAAGTGGTAGTCTCTGTGGTAGAGTACAGTGTCAGGCAAGTCTCTGGCATTCACCGTATTCCTCCCTGGGCCGGGCAAAGTTGTACTTTGGTTCTCAGCTCGAAGGGAGCTGCTGCCTTCATAAAACCTTGAGTAGTTTGGGATCTGGGCTCCCATCAAGGCCAGCTCTTCTTCTCTGGCATATTCATCATCAACGTCACCTGTCTCCATTGCAATGGACAAGTAATTCCCTTCTGCTGAGCTAGGTTTGTGTGTGCTGTGCCCTCCAAGCATTTTTTGTGGATAGTCGCTAACAGCCAATGAAAACACTTCGCGGATTTCCAGGTTTTGGGCACTACAGTAAGGGTCTCTGACACTTGCCCTCTGTCCAGATGAGCCGTGTGGTATGAGACTCGAATGCTCCGGCTTATATGACCTTTGACCCCCCACGGGTTCTGTTTTGCAAGGTCGGTGGCATGCCGTTGACTTTTGAGGTAATGGCATTTCAGCAGCTTGGACTGAGGCACCTCCATAGTTTTTCTTGGCCGGGTTATATACAGGGTTTCCAGCATTTAGTACGCTGGTCTGTCTTGACAAAATAATCGTTTTTTCACCCAGGAGCAACGAGGCATTTTTACAGTGTCCCATTTGCCTCTGCACAGGAACATGCAGCTGAAAGTCAGGCTCATTTTTTCCCAAGGATCTCTGGATTGGGATTTTATGAGTTTCTGCCATTTGAACATTTGTCTGTTTGGTGGATCCTTGCCTACTGGAAGAACTAGCTGGGCTATAGATACCAGTCACTATGACATCATTGTTAGAGGCCCAAGAAGATTGCTGGCTTGGGGGTCGAGCAACATTGACATTGACAATGTTTCTGACGGCCATGTCTGGAGATGCTTGAGGGGTACCAGACATAGTCCCTGGGGTTGAGGATCCAGACTCGGCATTCTTGCTGCTCATTTTTCTTCTCTTGTTGCCAACCCAAGTCTGGAAAGACAAAAAAGTTCACATGAAAAACCCCAAACCCTAACAGCTCACCAGCAAGCCTCAACTTTTAAATAATAAATTGTGTTTACATTTCCCATCAGACCACTTTTAGCTAAAAGATAAGAGGAGCCAAATAAAAGACCTCTCCAAAAATTAATTATGATCAAAGTATAGACAGACACTTGGTAGATACTTCAAACCTTTTTCCAAAGTGTACTGTACCACCGCCCTTCCCCAATTACACAGCACCTAACCTTTACACAAGGGCAGTGAAGATGTTTTATAATGGCCAATCCTCAACTGCATCGTGCTTTGATTCTTTATAAGATTTGCTTGATTTTTAAAATGGTAATTATACTAGATAGAAAAAAACCAATGCTACTCTAAAAAGGAGGGTGAGGGAGTAGAAAGACCACCGGACCCAGAGTCAGGAGAGGCCTAGGTTTGATTTCTGGTAGCCCCACTTATTGGACAAGTAACACTAAACATTTTTTTAAACTTTTCCTTGCCCCAATTTCCTCAAGTATATAATGAAGATAATACTACACAATAATGTTACTATAACATAAGAGACCAGCTTTGGTATCAGGAAGTCCGGGTCTCAAATTCTGCCTTTGACACCTACTAACAGTGTGATGTTGGGCAAATCAATTAACTTCTCAGCACCCCCCACCAACTCTCTAAGACTAAGTTACAGAGAATTTGGGGGTCGGTTATTGGGTAGAGGAAGTTGCCACAACTGGAACTCCTCATAGAAAAGAAATGAAGAGATTCAGGCCCCAAATGACTATTCCCTGTCTCCCATGGGCATAGCATAAAACATAGTGAGCTAGATAACTGTAATTTAGTATTAGCACCACCTGAAGCATTGGTGCTATTTTTATGACTGTTGAGGAATTCTAGAAAGAGGCACCTGTGCTTTGATGACTAGCTTATGGCCAAATGAGGACAATGTCAAGGCAGTTATGCCGGGTTCAAAGTCATTCTGATTGAGCTGAAGCAATGACTGGGAGAAAAGCCTCTGGCATAATACAGCTCAACACTAACAGCTATGAAAAGTCCTCATCTGAAAGCTGAGGGATTGGGGATGAGCAGAGGAGATCAGCTCAAAAATATTGAAAATTCTGGGATCCTACACATCTTGCAAGGGCCTAGATAGAGCAAAACCATTATAAGAAAGATATATTTTAAAGCATGATCCAAAGAAAAACTTTTCCCAGTCTGTGTCTTTGGCTTAATAATAATTAAGCAAACAAAACATCCATTTTAATCCTGACCCCTACTTAAATAGAAACACATTAAACTGTATTGGTATGTAGCAAACATTTAATGATTTCTCAAATTCTGAAAATTAAGCATGGACACCATGCTGCGTATTTACATTCATTTGACAAACAAATGATAAGTAATTCTCAGCATCTATATCTGTAAAGTGGAGAGGTTGAACTAGATTATCTCTACGGTCCCTTCTAGCTACAAATCTTATGATTTTAATACAGAGTGGAAAAAATGAAACATTCTAATAGGAAAGTCTCTTTCCTGAAGCATTCCCTGATCCTCCCTGGCTTAAAGTGTCTTCTTCCTCTCCAAATAGTCCTAGGGCATTTTGTCTGGCTCCCTTCTTTGCCCTATCACATCTTATCTAGTATAATCCTTATCTAAGGTCCATGTTGCATTTCCAACCCCCTCCCCAGGCCCCCACCAAGTTCCTTAAGGGCAGAGATTGTGTGATTTTTTTTTACGGCTCTGTATCTCCAAAGCCTACCATAGCGCCTTATACTAAGCAGGCACTGAATGTTTATTAGAAGGATGAAAGCTACATAATTCTCTGAGAAATTCTGAAATGGTTAGCTCCAGCCTCTTAGAGAAAAGTTTTAGAACAAATCTGCTCCCCCCCATTCCCTGCCTCTCCACCCCAAAACACCATGTCTTCACTATGCAAAGTTGAATTGGAGACATGCACAATAATCTGAAAATGCTGTAAACTTAAGGATTATTTTGTGTTGTTACACTGGAGATTGGAACAAGGCATATGACAAAAGCTAAATTACATAAATACCCCAAAGAGTAGAAAACTTGCCCATCTAGGATAAATCAGAAAGTAGGCAAAAAAAAAAAAAAAGATTTCCAAAGAGTCAAAAGCCCATGCTCTAAAACTCATGCATGTGCTCAACAAGAAATTCTCTCAGGTCCTCACTCAGAGCCTCTTTCCTATTACTTTATACACAATTCTAACGAGCTTGGTTTTTTGGCTTAACAAACCCACAGCAGATTAGGGGTGACATTTCAGAAAGGTTGGAGAGATGGGCAGCTATAGACAGAAGTGAGAAGTGATATCTGACAGCCTGACAAAGGAGGAAAAGGGAGGGGGGAGAACACACTATCAGAAGCAGACAAAAGAATTCAAAAAGGACTGCAGTCCATGGGGGCCATGGAGTGTGGAGGCAAAAGGCTCGAACACACTAATTGGCCCTGAGGGCGTCTCTTCCACAGCAGTGTACTACTGTGATTGATGTTCATGGTGATGCCTCTGAGTCATCAAGGAAAGGTTAAAGGATGGTCAATATCCTCTGTTTGAGAATGCAAGGAAGTGGGAAATACAGTTTAGGAAGATCTCTTTCCAAAATGGTTGACATAAAAAAAGCAAACAATTCATATGTGAAGGAGTAAACCCTCAGCAATCCAGAATGACTCATTCCCCAAGGGTTCTGTATAAGCCAAGGTCTAACTGTTATTTCTATAGGAAAGAAAAAAAAGTTTAGGAGTCTCGGGAAGAAGTCAACAACTCAAGCATGTATGTTTGATGTACACTGTTCTATTGTTCTGAGATGAACAAATGGGTCAAGTGATAATATTAGAATCTTGGTTAAGAGCTGACAAGGCAAGGCAACACTACGCAGAACACAGGAGATTTAGCTGATGCTGACCCTTCATTTCCATACAGATCTACTTAAACTCAACTTGAGGCTTAGCAATTTCCTCTCAGTGACCCTCTTCTCCTTCTCTCTTCCAGTCTCACACTAAATTTATTCTCACTTTACTGGCCTAATGTTTGGAAGTCTTCTTTCTATAGGAAATGTTTACAAGCCCTCTGAACCTGGAGCTGGAGATCTCTGATCTGGGGCTCTTTGGAGAAGGAGTACTGTGAATGAGACACATAACAATCTAAAGAAAGGAAACAAAACTCTCTGGCAGCCGGGGTACAGAAAACTAGCAAAGGCTGGGGTGGAGGCTTGACGCAGCTCTTTTCACTCTGGGCTGGAAAAATTGCCCCAATTTTGTCGGAGCATGCATTAGAAAGTTCGAACTCCTGTATCCTTTACACTTGCTTGGAATGGTGAGCATGCGTAAACTTTACAAATTTTCCAATGCTTTGGTTCAAATTTTATTTGTAATCTTATGTTCTAGGCATCGATTTTCTTTATTCCCATTAAGTCCATTCCCTGTTTTGGCATCAGCAACAGCACAATTCCACATCTTTGTATTTCAACGCACTCTCAATTTTCAAGCACAAAAAAACCAGGTTATTAGAGGAAGATTGCAAAGAGCAATTGGAAATATGAAAGCTAAGAGTCTGCCATACAACTGCCTGAGAACACTTTTTACATCAAAGTAACAGGAAGATAAAAGGGGGGAAAAACAAAAGGAAGTCACACTTCAAAAATGAGAATTTGATCTGACAAAATGGGATCTCATCAACCTGAGCTCCTATTACTCATTCTTTTTTATTAAATACCCTAAACACAACCAAGAGGAGGCTTGTAGAATAGCTACTTTTCCCAAAATGATTTATTTTTTCTTTTATCTTTTTTAAACAACTATGAGGTTAAGTCAAAGTATTCTTTTGCAATACAACACTGAGCTACCAGGGGATACATTTCTGGTCCTCACATAAATCTATTCTAGTTGAAGGTTGAGCTCAGCAAACAGGAAAGCTATGTTCTCAATTTGTTTTTCCTATGATTAGTGATATAAATCCCTATTTGAAAGGAACATGTTCTCTGATTGAAGGAAATATACCCTCCAAAGTATTCTGCTTGACAAGAGATTACTATCTTTGAATTTCTTTGAAGAGGTTCCACAGAAAAGTACATTAGAAAACACAACTTACATTATCTCTCCTGAATTACTCCAAAAGAATGCCAAGGTTGAGAAAGCTGCTACTCCTGGTATCAGGAGGAAGGTAAACATGTGCCAACAACTATGAAAGGATCGATGAATTCGAGATCTCCCCCCAACTAAACCATTGGATTGAGGCTTTTAAGTATGTGCATTGCTTTGGTCTCTCCCAAATGGCTAACAACTATGATTTTGATAACTCAACTGCTCTGGGTACAAAAGCATCATTCACATTGGAATGCCACATCTTTCTGGGAATGGCCCACTCATCCAACCAACCTGATAAAATGAATATATATTTTATAAAACTAAAAACCAAAAAAATTCTTTCTCTAAACAGGTCAATAAATGTCCCTGTCACGAGTGCCATTTGATTACATCAGGTATACAGGCTTCTTGGGAGGTCTATGTCCAAAGAACAGGTAGCACTGTGTCAGGCATATCTGGGGCTCCTCAGATAATTGAAATCAATCTCTAGGAAAAGGTCAAATTTCATTAGAGACTTAATGATAGCCGAAAAGAAAGAAACAACCCTCAAGAAGTTCATTTATTTGATGGACAGGGGCTTCCTTCAAGACCTGCCCACCCTCCACCCCTCCAACAAAGGCTTTCATGCTCCCAAGACATTCACAGGAACATCAATACAGACTACAGATGGAGTGCTCTCACTACAAAAATTAGCATTAAGTTATACCAGGGAAACTAAGTCATTGAGAAAGTTAGTGTCTTCATGCCCAGCAGTTGTTTTCACGTTAAACAAATATCATTTGTTATGAAATGATGTCAATTCAAGGGTGGAAGACCTCTGTACTTACCCTGACTACACTGAAGTCCAGCTTAGTTTCTTGCGCACACTGTAATATGAGCTGAAAGCAATTTTTACTTTGATTTGTCATCCCATTTTCATAATAACGCTGCAAAATCCTTTGTTGCTCTACAGTAAATACCGAACGCAGATTCATCTAAAAATAAAAGAAGATACTCTGAACATTGGAAGCAATCGTTTGAGACGGACGAATTTGCAGGCTCTCATTTATCTGGACAAGTTCAAGCTACCAAGCTAAAAGGCTTTTCTCAGTGAATTAATCCCCACTAAAGGGCAATAAGTTACTTGGGCTATGGGGAGACAGCTCTTGCTGATAAAATGCACATCAGGTGAAGACTTATTGTATTTGTTCAGAGAAAGTATCAACTTAAAAGGCTGCCAAATAAATGGAAAGTCCTTATCTGGTTAGTTTAATGTATGAAAAAAAAATAAAACACATAAGGCTTCTTTTACTGAAAGCAATATACATACATGGCTAGTCAGCTTGGCGTGGTTATGGCCATCCTTGGTCAATTCTCACCAAGGCCAATAGATGTTCTTGGTCAGACAAGAACAAGCATCATGTGTGACAGATATCTGTCTTACAAGCAGAAACAAACCAGTGTTTTTATTTTCCCTTCTTTCTGGGAGTAAAATGGTCCTTTGGGGGAAAACCAAAATACTCTCCTTTAAAGCTATAATGTTTATGGAAATACTGTCAAATACTCTGGCAGGTATGAGTGGGAGGCTCCCTGTTCTTTCACAGCAGTGCTAACCAATGTCGTGATTTTAATACCTATATAGCATAGAAATCAAAACCCCAAATCTGTGCATTCAACTGAAAAGAAGCCATAGCTGATCTACACCCCTTCAGGTTAAATTAACACTGGGTCTTAATTAGACAGCAAGAAAAAACAAAACATACTTTCTCCTTCTTGTACAACAGGCTAGAAGCTTTAATCCTAAGGGAAAAACAACTGCAGGCTTTCCACTGAGAGATGGCAGTTCCATCTTTCAGAACAGGTGCCTTCTACTTGGGCATTTCAGGAAAGATAACAATTCCTAGGCTCTGGCTAAGGCAATCTCCAGCTCTTTCTTAGAGTGATCACGAAATGAATATTCCTAAAAGCAGGCAAGCCTTTCCCAAGCAGAATGAATCATAAAAACCAGAAGGAAGAGGGGGGAAAACAAGCTGAACAATCTTACAAAAAAAAATCACAACAAAACATTATAGCCAAACCCAAAGGAAGTCTTCCCTGGCAACTGTAGATAGAAACCACCTGGTGCAAAGGTGCGTGAACTGAAATCTATTTCCCCTTCTCCAAAGGCTTCAAACGATAAACCAGTCCAGCAAAGAAATGAGAAAGGACTCACACTGCCTGCTATCCCAGCAGCTAAGAGTCCCTGCCTTCCTTCTTTGCCCAGGAGGGGCATGATAGGAGGAAAGTGGAGGGGTGAAGTCACAGAAAAGGGAGTATAGTTGGTTCCCTGCCCTATATTAGCCTGGTGAGTTCAGAAACCCAAGTGTCCATCTGTTTCATGGAGGGTCCTTTGTCTGTCACATAACTGGATTTTCCAGGGCTTTTGGATCAGTTGGCAGTGGCAGCAGTCACAAAAAGCAGCTTCTAAACACCAATGCTGCCACCTCTGAGAACCCTAACTTTGCTCCATCCCCACCAGGGACTTGACATAAGAAATCTGGTGTGCCGACATGGTGGCCTACCTCTCCTGATCTGAGCTAACTGCAGGATGTGGTGGCCATCAGGAGACCCCCACGGCACAGGCATGGATTGAGCTGTTTTAGCAAAATCCTGTCTGTTTTTATAAAATATATTCATTTCAGTAGGTTGTTCATGTAAGTGGAGCTTGTGATTTTCCAATGAAAATGTTCTAGTCACATGTGGAGCAGTGTAGTGTTTCTTTGGGGGCTAACCAGAAGCAATTCAATTGGGCATACATTTATTATGCACCAAAATCATGCAGAACACTTTACAAGACACTGGTGGGATACATTCTATTTAAAGCATGGTGGTCAATTTAGATTCAGGGCAGACATTTATTGCTGCAGCTTTGCCCCTTCCTAATGGGGTAGTGACAACAGCACAGAGTCCAGGAGTGGAAGGGCATGGGTGACACCCAGGTGGGATGGCACCTGCCCAAATTGGGGGGGGGGTGTGTCTTCCTATTGGCATGACTCCAGGAAAATAATGGGCACTTTCTCAATTCTGAGGCCAGTCTCACAAATCCCAGCAGGTTTTCCATTACTGACACTATTAGCTAAACAGCGGCTCCAGCTCTGGTTAAAGACAACACGGTGACCTTTTCCATCTTCTCCATAAATTCAGTAGCATCAGCAGGAAGGCCACTTTGTTCAGGAGATCTATTATTTATCTTCCAAATTAAAGGAAGCTAATTCTTTCCCACAACAACTAGATAACCCTGCAAGAACAAGATAAGTTGTCAATATCTCCGCCCAGGCCAGTAATCTTGGGCAGGGAGGAAGCAAGATACCCAACAGTTCAGCTGAAGCTCTTAATCATCAGCAAGAAAAGTTTTTACAATCTTACTCTTACAGGTGGGATTCTTGTTTATTAGAACAGAAGAAAAAAGCATATTGGGGATTCCATACACATTAGACTACATGGGAAAAGGAAAGGAAAAAAAGACATTAGTAACTAAATAATGAAAGATGTGCTGTGTCTTCTAATGAGTCAAGAGGCAGAGTATGGCCTTGGCCTAACAAGCATGGCTCCTTTCTATCTGGGGATCCAGCCTGTAGAATCCCCTGGAGCTCAATTCTGATGAGGAGGGCAAAGAACATCCCATATGATGGCTACAAAACCAACAATCGCTTTTTCTCTCTGAGAATTAGTTTCCTCACTGGTATAATGGGGACAGCACAATCTTTCCAATCTATCTCACAAGGCTATTCAGAGCATTGAAGGAAATGATATATTCATTCAACAAATATTTATTTAGCACCTACTGGGTACATAGCATTGTGTTGGGTTCTGGGGAAAGAGACAAAGTTTATGTAAGATATGGTTCCTGCCCTCATGAAATTTACAGTCTGGAAAAGGGATAAGCCCAAACCAGATTATGATAATATGCAGGAATTGTGTTACTCAGATGTAAAAGCATTTGGCAAATTAAGGTGGTTTTTTTTTTCCTCACTAGTACTATTATAACAACTGGGTCTTTTCCTTGCTGTATTGCCATCTTGTAATATTCTTGAGTTAACTGGCAGAAGCTAAGAAAAGGTTAGGCACAGCAAATGAATGGGAATAATACTAAATTGGGTATAAATTCATATGAATTCACTGACTTAGCACAGTGCCTGGCACATCATAGATGCTAAATGACTGGCAGTTGACTGGCTGATTGATTTCTATAGCACTTAAAGGTCTGCAAAGCATTTGGAATACATTACCTCACGGGAACCTTTTGATCCCATTTGGGAGGTGCTATGACTATCATCATCCCCATTTTACAGATAAAGAAACTGAGGCTGAGGGTCAGTGACTTGCTCACAGCTAGTGACTGAGGTAGGATTCACATCCCCATCCTTCCTGATTCCAAATCCAGTTTTCTAGTCATTACATGAATCAGAACTAAGTCCTAGCCCTAATCTTGCTGTTAAACAGTGATTATGGGTATTAAACCACTGCTTTAGACCTCACTTTCCCTCTGAAATAAAAAGGAGGGTAATTCCTCCCTACACAGGGTTACATGATATAATGGGTCCACTAATTTGACCTTTTTAGGAGAGAACGGAGCCTCTTTAGAAAGCTGCCTTTATAACCTTTGGGAAGTCATTTAACCTCTCTGGACTGCTTTCCTCATCTCTAAAATCAGGGGGCTGGATTAGATGGCCTCTCATGTCTCTTTCAAAGCTAAATCTGTGAGCCTGTGAACACACTGTGTAATGACTTTGAGATTCCCTTATACTATGCCCTTTGGAGGCTCCAGCTAGCTACTCAAGCCAAGAGAGATGCACTGTGTACAGAATCTCACTCTAGAGCAGTGTCCCAATTCCAGTCGAAGCAGAGATGGTTCAGCACCCACAATCTTCTCCCTCTTTATGCTGAGAGCACTACTTCAGCAGAGACTTATCAAGTATGATCATTTTTTTAAACTGTGGGAAGCTAGGTGGCGTTGCAGTGGAGAGAGTGCTGGTCCTAGAACCAGGAGGACTCATCTTCCTGAGTTCAAATCTGACCTCAGATATTTAATAGCTGTGTGACCCTGGGCAAGTCACTTCACCCTGTTTGCCTCAGTTTCCTCATTTGTAAAATGAGCTGGAGAAGGAAATGGCAAACTACTCTAGTATCTCTGCCCAGAAAACCCCAAGTGGGGTGAGGAAGAGTCAGACAGGACTGAAAAACAACTGAACAACAAGCACAGCATTGGGGGCAGTGGTGTTTTGAGTATAACAAGGAATTTTCCTGGAACATTCCAAGAATCCAGTTATTTTCAGTTTTGCCCTGAAAGGCAGACACTTATCCTGATGGCAAATGAATCCCGAGCTTTAAGCTGTGGATTTTAAGTCCTGACAGTACAAGGTCACTGAAGAACTAGGGCCATTCTTCATCGGAGCTAATACGGCTACCAAAACAAGTTTATACCAACGTAAATTCTCCATGTAGCTTGGATCGAAAGTAAACACTGTTCATCTCCTGCCCCAAACTGTCATTATCTTGGACTTAAACTGCTGGGGAAATTCACCCTGGAGCTACATGCAATGAAGAAATAACCGCTCTAATAATTCCCAGAGATAGTTGGCACAATATCTGTACTTTATGAATGAAAGGTGGCATAGAAATATAAAAGTAATATGCTACCAAGAAGAGTATTAGTACCTCCCCTATCCAGAAACTATAATTAATGTTCATGAGGATAAGTGAGTCATCAAGAAAAAGATTCAATTATGTTTAGTAGGTCTTCTTTAAGAAAGCTAAAAGTATTGTAATAAATCCAGTCAATCAACCAGCAAGCATTTATTAAAGTGCCCACTGTGTGCCAGGCACTGTGCCACATGCTGGGAATACATAGAAAAAGCAAGAACCTGCCCTCAAGGAGCTTACATTCTAAAGGAGAGAACATGTAAATAACTAGGTACATACAAGATACTTGCGTTATAAATGGAAGGCAATCTTTGAAAGGCAAGCACTAGCAGCTGGGGGACGAGGGAAAAGCCTCCTGCAGAAGGTGCCCACAAACTGCTTCCTAATGGAAGTCAGGGACCTGAGGTAGAGGTGAGAAAGAGCATTCCAGGCACGGGGAATAATTTCTACTCAAAATGGTCAAAATGTTTTAAAGCTTGGTGTTTAAAGGGCTGAATGGATGTAAAACACATCATAAGCCATCCTGAAAATTCACATCTCCAGAAAGACTCGATCGCCAAAGGATCAAGAGGGTATGGCCTTGACTGTACTCAGGTAAACTGATGGCAAGGGGCAGAGGATTCAGAGCTAAATTATTGAGACTGCCCCGCCCCCTCCTTCTACCACTTACCTAATGAAGACTAGAGAGGTTAAAAGGCTTATTGATAAGGTCATACAGTTTGTCCAAATTATGTAGAATTACCCAGGGTTCAAATAACACATCAAGCATGCAGTAGCATGGTCAAGAGGCTTGTAGAATAGTAATGCCAGTAAATGGAGTATTATTCAGTTTGGCTACTCAGGGGTGGGAAACCTGTGGCCCAGAGGCCACATAAGTGCAGCCCAGATTTGTTCTGTGAAGTTTGGATTTAGTCAAAGGGTCACACTTGAAGATCTATAGGGCCACACATGGCCTCGAGGCTGCAGGGTCCCCACCCCTGGGACATTTTCCTTAATCAAGTTTTTGTTTGAAAGTCTCCTATTCATATAATCATTTATACAAGATCACGAGAACCAGAGAAATATATGTACTAGAGCAGATTCCCAAGCCATAATGTCAATACCAAAGTACTGCTCCTTCCCAAAGGTTAAATAAATAAACTTTAGTTTTATTTAGCTCCATGTACCATTCCTTACAGAAGAGTATGATCTCAACTTGTAAAAGGTAATAGCGATGCATTTTGATTTAGGCCAGGACAAAAATGGCCACGGTAGTCTGTGAATCTGATGTTCTCTTTGTAAATAAAACATCAACATTTTATCCTCGTTGCTGTTGGCATGGTGAAAAGAATCTGAGGGGTTAGATTCATATCCTATTTACTGACCTAGGACCTTGAGGACTTCCTTAGGTCTCCGTTTCCTCATTTGTAAAATGAGGGGGTTGGGTTAGAGGGCCTCCAAGGTCCTTTCTAGTCCTGGATCTATGATCCTATTCTCCATAATCATACTTGGAGTATTTGAAAATAATTATGACAGAGTTTCAATTTGTGATTATTAGATGTCCATGGCCATGTAATGAGGAGAGGTCAAAAGGGGCTTTGCCATGAGGCTCCACTTGGTTAAGCTTTTTCTCTCTGGTGACCTTTCCTGGCTATTACAGCTGCCATGCTCTTGCCCCTCTGCCACCCTTCTCCAAGGGCCCACCTTTCCAACCAATCCCTTTGGGCCAGGGTTCTCTAGGCTACCTGCTTCCAGTGTTAGTAGACCCACAGTGAGACCACTGTCTTGGGCCACCATTCCCCACCTCTTTTCAGTTATGGCACTATTTGCATGCCATTTTCTTCAGAAAGGCAAAGAAAGACAGAAAAGACTTTCTGATGGTATTCTGTAAATGATTTAACCTCTTTAAGGTATCGTGAAGGCAATAAATCAACATTAAGTTTCACTGAGGGGCAGTGTAGTATGATGAGTGGAGTGCTAGATTGGGAGGCAGGAAGACCTGGGTTCAAATCTTGCTTCTGACTCTTTCTAGTTGCTGAACCTCAGTTTCCTCACCTATAAAACAGAGACACCTACAATATCTATTTCACAGAGTTGTCAGGAGGTTCAGATACAAGCCTTAGAGACACTAAGAGGCAACTGTCATAGAGTAGACATATATTGACCATGTTCTTTACAAATCTTTTGGAAAGATCCTTCTGATCCAAACTTCCTCTCCTGAGAACCCCAAGTGAACAAGTCATTGTGGACAGCCAAGCATTCCAGAGAGCACTTAAGTCACCTCTGTGAGCACTTGAGCTTTTTAAATTCATCCATTTGGTATAGAAATCTTTCCCCAAAAGTAGTCTATACTTCCCTTCCCTGTCTTCTCTGATGGAAGATAATAAACACATCCTCTCAAGAACTCAGAATTATAATCATAGAATTACAAACTGTAAAATCTGAAACCTTCTCACTTGACAGATAAGATAACTAGCCTTGAAGGGTAAAATGACTTATCCAAAGTCATATATCTTGGAAATAGGGTTAGAAGTAGGGCAAGGTAAGGATTTAGGTATCCTGGCTAGGTGCTTTTTCAATGATTAGACAGGACTACAATATAGCGAATGACTCAGGATCTGCCCTGCAAATATTCCAAATAGGCACAGTTTAATTTCATGCCTACATACATAATCCATCCATACACACATATATGCACATATACAGATATGTTTGTGTGTATGTACACACATATATGTATGTATACATATATATTTTCAATCTCTTCCTTTACTAGCAGCTATTACTTTCAGTGGGTTCATCCCAAACTCCTTCCCTTCCATTTTTTTCCTTATTAATCTCAGAAGCCAACTAATACAGCTCATTAGAAGTATATATAAAGTACAAGCAAGGAGATTTTAAGTTGGGGCCTGAAGGTCCTGCCTATGAGGAGAACCCAGCACTTTCCAGGACTTGGGTGGCTCCCCTTTTGGTGATTCACAGCCCTTCTACTTTATCTTGGTTTTTTGCAATGTTCCTAACAGGCCAGGATGCCCAATGTCTACATCTGGTAAGGTATCTTGGTACCCTTCTTTTCCTCTCAAAGCTCTCTATAGAGTTAAAAAGGGACTTCATTTTAATACCCTCAATTCACACTGAGAAAGAGTTAGAAATAAAGTTTGATTAAAATCAGCATATTTGAAGATCCTGCCAGTAGGGGTTTTGGGAAAGTGATACAATTTATTCCATTAATAGCTTAATGAACCAAATGTCAGAGACATTACTCTAGTTTTCATTCTGCTTAATGCTGATTAAACAAGTCAAACAGAAACATTAGATTAAATATTTAAATTGTTATTAGTAATATTACTTTATCAAGTAAGCAGTAACACTGAGGAGAAATAAGACTCTGAATTGGTTCTAGAGCCTTGGCTCCTGGTGCCAAGTAAACTTGGGTGCTTCCTCCCTAAGTTTTTCCACAAATTACAGAGATCCCAAGGTCAATGACTGTTCAGGGTCCATTATTCAAGTATTTCTGTGTTGAATGCTGCAAAGGAGGGTATCATCAGAGATTGAGAGCTGGAAAGGGCCTGAGAAGAGGCCATCCAATCTAGAACCTCATTTTATAGATGAGGCAACTGAGGCCTGGCGAAAGGATGTGCCTTACCCAGGACTACTTGCCTACTGAATGTCTGAAGCAGGATTTGAACTCAGGTCTTCTTGATTCCAACCAAGGTTAGTGCTCTATCCACTTCACCACACTGGTTGAAGGGGGTTGGCATGTTCAATGGTCTACCCAACAAGGAACTCACTTGCCTCTGTCTCAGCCATTTAACTCAAACAAAGGGAAGCAAAGATAAATAACAAAGGGAAGAACACCTTTCCTCTTGGCTTGACTGTGCATTTTACTGATTCCAAAGAAAGTTAGGGGCTCTAACTACAGTCAGGGGGAGAAACAAACAACCAGACCCAGAAAAGCCTATGAAAGGCAATGTACACAGGGACCCACAGACAAACAGATGCTCCACCTTTCTGGGGCTCTCCAGTATGCCCCAGGCAGGAGTGAAGTGCTAGAGGCAAGGAGGGAACTGGAGGAACTATGTCAGGATCTTATCTTTACTCTGATGAAGAAACAGAGTTATCTGCTAACTCTAGGGGAAAAAAAAAGAAAAAATCAATTCCTCATCTGCAAAACGAGGGATTTGGGACCAAACATTCCCTCCGGTCCCTTCCAGCTCTAATAATCTATGAGTCTGTGATTTCTAGCCTATGAAAAGATAAATTTCATTATAATAACACTACAGACTGGAATAACAACATCTATTCCCAAACTACCACATTGGAAATCTCCATGTGTGCTAAGGAAAATCCCCTATTTGGGAGATGACACACAGGCAATGAGGGTAAAAATAAAGGGCATCCATCCTCTTTTCCCCAGATGCCATATTTCCCAGCCCTTTCTCCTTTGGCCCAGCTGAAAGGGTTAACCAGATCGCCAATGCTGTGAAATCCCACACAATAAGCCTTAGTCTCTTTTCATAGACAGTGAAGTTATAAAATAAATGGACGGAGATAAAAAATAAACAAATGGATCTGGAATAGCTATTCCCTAGAAAAGCCAATCGATGGCAGAGCGTTCAACTGATAACTCATCAGAAGTCCACTTGCAATTTCACGGGTTTCCTAATATGAAGAAACATACCTAATGTAGTTTGTCTTGCAAGTCAATAGGCGCCCTTAAGAAAAAAATCAGCTTGGGGCCAAATGAGGAGTTCAAATTAATACCTGTAAATGAAAAGCTGAGCCACAAACAAGATTTGCTGATGTCAAGCTCCCCTTGGAATTATACTAAATAATCACTGCCTTTCACATCCAGGTGTCTTCCACTGCTGGCAGTCTGCAACATCCACTCAACCATCTGGGTGCAAATGCTCCGAATTATGGATTCCATGCATGCTCCAGGGTTTGCCTGCCCCATCATCAATCAATTCTTCTCAAAGTGGGCACAGTGGTGAGAGCTTAGTTTAAAAAACACAACAAGAAGCCAGAGTCTGTTCTTACTGGAGGTTTTTCACAGTTGGTGATTGCCAAACATCATTTTTTTTACATTTTCCTTCCTTTTGCCAATTCCCTAGTAACAGTGCCCTGGGAAAAATATATCTGGTCAAAACCAGATGACCTTCTCTCCTGGGAGTCAGTATCATTCTATGACTCTGAGATCCCCACCACAGACGGACAAACAGGAGGCAGGAGAAATAGATGTCAGTTATTCTGAAAGGAATGCCAGTGAAGGGGCAGCTAGGTGGTGCAGTGAATAGAGCACCGCCCTGGAATCAGGAGGACTTGAGTTCCAATCCGACCTCAGACACTTAACACTTACTAGCTGTGTGACCTTGGGCAAGTCACTTAACCCCAACTGCCCTATCTTCCCCCTTCCAAAAAGCAAACAACAAAAAAAATGCCAATGAAGTCTGTCTACATCCCCCTTTTGGGAAGTTTGAAAGTCAATGGCCTTGGGAGAGTTGCCACTGCATTCTGGACTTCAGTTCTTCATCTATCAAATGAAGATAAGAATATTTGTCCTACCTGCCTCCTAGGGCAGTTGGAGGGAATAAAGGAGACTAAGATGTAGAAAAGTACTTTGTACCTGTGTAAAGGAGCCTATAAACATAAATGCAATATGTGACGGCCATGCTGTCCACATGTATCAACAGACATATGGTACCCCTGCATAGCTCCTCTGTGCTTATTGCCAGAACTAAGCATGGTACAGAGGGCATCGATGTGAGGAAAAGGTCTCTTTTTTCTGCTATTAAGCACCAATCACAAATGGCAAATCATGAAAGAACAAAATCTCAGAAGAGGTAACCAGAAGGGAAGAGGAGAAATAAAGGCATGCTAGGTGTAAGGAGCCAAGCGGCCAATTATCAATGATGGTTTTTGCATAAGAAGCAGAACAGGTATGGCTGTCATGTAGCGAGAGTGAGGAATAAGAAGAGGGCAGCCCCAAATACTACAAGGTTAGCCAAGAAATATTTCAAGGTCCAGAGTAATGTCCCCAGGGCAGCGGGGTGGAGAAGAATGTCCTATGAAGGATTTATGAAAAGGATAAGAATCCCAAAGGATGAGAGGGCAAGGGAGAGAGTACTATCTGCAATGGAGGGACTAGTAACATTAATCAGGTCAGAGTTTTTCCAAAGAATTTTCTCTTAGAAGTAGTTATACACAGTAAGTAAGTTTATGCTTCCCACCTAGTGACATTTCGCCATTTCTATATCAACTGGTTGCTTTCATCAACCATTGTTTTGGTCTGTGATTTATAACGAACAGTTCTTTTCTTTTGAAAAACCATTACCCACCATTTACCTTTCTTTTTTCCCCTCTTTACCTTTAAACTGTGAGAAGTTGCAGAAACAGTTAAAAAAAATCAATTTCAACAACTTCTAATGATATCTGTAGCAAGAGATACAACGTGTGTTCTACTAGTATGAAAGGCTGTTAGTTCTCTGTTTGCTGGGCCAAAGTCACTGATTATACTTTGTGCACATCCTTTCCTCTTCCCTTTTAAAGAAATAATTGGGCTCCATTGCTTCATTGGAAATACGAAACATGGGGAACTTTTAGAACGCTCTAGCTTACAACTTTGTCAAGGAACAAAGAGATTGTACATTGACCTCATTCAAAGAAATCCTACTTTTAAAAAATCCTGTAGTTAATATACATTGTCTGTCACCAATTACATAGAACTTAGTAAGTTTTCATTGGAAACTAAATGGAGGTAGAGTTATATGAAGGAGCTCTGTCTCCACCAAAAAGGCTCAAGACCATAGAAGTTAATATTTGCAGCAAGAAAGGACAATTAGCAAGCTGATGAATTCACACTGTTTATAATTATATTGTGAATGTTAATATTTTTTTATTTCATTAGACCCTTCTGTCTTGATTACAAGTGCCAATATGTGAAAATACTTAGAAATTTCAAGCATACCCTCAATCACTGGAAGACACTGAAATTATTCTGCCTTTGTTGAAATGACAAACACACACATGACTGACTAGAGTTGGCAACTGACGTGTAAACAGAGACCTAATGGATAATTTCCCAGCTGGTCATCTGCTTTGGTCTTCATTTAGGGGATAGAAATAGGGACTAAACGTGTGACTTCATGGGTATAAGCAACTCTCCGGTATGGGAACGCCCTTTACCAATGCAGGTCAGCACCTTCTTTTAGGAATTTCCCAGGACACTAAAAGGTCATAGGATTGTCCATACAGGCATTATATCTCAGAGTACAACCGAGGTCTCTCTGGCTTTAAGGCCATCTCTATATCTTTTTTTTTTTTTAACAAATGCTTTATTAACTTCTGGTTTACATCATTCATTTCCGCCAGATTTTGAGTTACATCTCTATATCTTAAATGCAGAAAATATATTACTCCTAAAGGCCAAAACCTGATAAATTGTGTAGGACAGCTGAACAACAGCATCTTGCACATAGTAGGCAGGCCACAGACAATGATTCAATGAATGGGTTGTTTTTGTTTACATTACTATGCCCTCAGCTAATGAAGCAAAAAACTCCCTCCATTATTACAGCCACTAGTTAATGAAAGTGCTTCTATCTCCACAAGCACAGTATGTTCAAATCAGACAAGTCTTACATTTCACACTGGGGAGCACTAAGTTTAAAGTGTTCCTTTTCATTTGTTAATTCCATTCAGAGAGAAGTTGGAGCATCTCTAGCCCTATACAATGTGAATGTGATTTCCCAACTATTCATTATGACCAGAATAATCTGGATGTCCTAAGGAGTCCATTACAATGGGATTTAGCCTTTATTGCCTCTTCTTCCCTTCATTTTCCCAGCCCCTAAGCTAAATAGCCCAGCCAAAGTTCGGTCAAGTAGTTAGCATCTGTTTTGAAAAGGCTAAAATTGTATTTCTTTTACTTAGATTTTACCAGGTCTAGATTTTGCTACACTTTTTCAAGTCAGACTTACACAATTCATTTTCCCAGAACAGAGAAACACACTTATGCTTAGAATGTCACCTAAATGGGAAGAGAAAGAGTCCTTTGTAGTCATAATTCCATACTAGCCTATTAAAAAGGGGAGGGGGGGCTCCTAAATACCAGAGAGAAATTCTTGTAAGTAGATGTCTAGTTCTTGAGGGGTTAGTAAAGTCTCCCAAGCCTCAATGTTTAGTTGTAGATTAAGTCAATGGTATCATATATATTTTAATTCATCAAACCGAAGTCATGATAGTCCTGGAAAGGGATTTTAAAGCTGGGAGAGACCTTCAAGATTGAGTCCAATCCCCTCATTGAATTGTTTTCTGGTCATAATTTTGGGGAATTCCTAATGTGAAAAATTCCTCCACGGAGACAAATCACTTCCATAGTTTATAATCTTGGAGAATTCTCTAGAGATATTGAGAGGTAAAACTGCTTGCCTTATCAAAAGCTGATCTTCAACCCTGGTCATCCAAACTCCAAAGCTGGCCCTCTAACCATCAAACCAAATAAGATCAAATGAGATAATATTTGTAAAATACTCAGCACAGTACCTGATCTGGGCTTGTTCCCTTCCCCTTCCCCCTTCTAAGCACTCCACCAGGATGCCTCTCATCCCATCATTTTCTAGATGAGGAAACTGGGGCCTAGATAGGTGAAGTGACTCGCTTAATGTCACGGCTAATTAGAAACAATCTTCTAATTCCCAGTCCAGTGCTTTTGCCCAAAATTAGCTGATTGTCTTTAGACTAAGAGGCTGAACTCTGTGATTAAAGAGTCCACATAATACAGCCCAAAAGACAAATTTAATGGCAAAGAGTAATAAAATAACTACCTTCTCCCAAACCTGTAGAATTAACACTATAATCTCACATCACCACCACACGAATAGATGACTTTAAAAGGAGACTTATGCAGAAAGCCACAAGGGCTAAACTGGGGTTCCTGTGAACAGGGCCATTGCCACCAGCCAGGGCAAGGGGAGAGAGTTCAGGTCCTTCCAACAAAGGAGGAACTGATTCTGATACTATATAGAACAGGATACTATCCAAGGTCTAACAGAACAGTACAATACAATAAATCTAACAAATATGGTATTGGCGCAGGGAAGATAACGACATTTAGATAAACTATGGTCCCTTATCCTCAAGAAAGTTAGGAGAAGGGGAAGACACAAACACAGACTGTTATAAAATACACAGATCTAAGTCTATTAGAGGGTTACAAAACCAAGGGTCTTGAGAGGTCTGAGTGGGGAGGGGGTCATAATAAGCCAGGGAAGAACACAAAAAGACTTTAAGAGGTACTGTTTGAGTTGGGAGTGAAAAGAAGCAAAGGAATTCAATAGGCAAGGAGGAGGGAGGACATTCCAAGCCCAGAGAACAGTCTGAACAAAAGCATGACAAGCAAGCTTGGTCGTTCTGATTCTGTTGACATCATTCAATTCAGGTAGCTTGACAGCCATTTGCAAGGAAAGACCACCATGGCTGCTTGGAAGGTATTACATTCACTTGTGTTTTTCCTACACATCTTGCTTCAATATAACTGTCAGGCCTGAGAGATTGGAATAGAATCTTGCAAAGCAATTCCTTCTCCTCAGTCAGTAGTTTCAAAGGATGCTGAGAGATACAAAAGAGGTGAGCATTTTTTGTCATCACTTGGAGATCATTTGCCCTTCATTTAGCAAGCATTTATTAAGCATCTTTTGTGGACAAGCACTATTAACGCAGGGTACGCTGTACAAGTCTGAAAACCAAATTTCAAAGGGGTGAAGAGAATCTGGAGAACTTCCTTTGAAATAGAAGGTGGGAGAGTAGGCATTAAACGTCAGGGATGGCAATCATTAAGGTATTGCTTCATGAAGAAGGGCCAAGAACTATTTTGAGGTGTTTGCTTGCACATAATATATTTTATTAACTTTATGTGTTTAGTCAATTATTTTTGGGTGCCCATTAATGTCTATCATTTCTGCCTTAGATTATAAACTCCAAGGGCAAGAACCAGTCAATCGAATCCAGAAAGTATGTCTTAAGCCTTAATTGAGTAGAGTATAAGGCTCTGGGTTATAATCTGAGGATACAAAACCAAAAATGACAAACAGCCCATGTCCTCAAGGAATTTATGTTCCACTAGGATACAAGACCAAAACCGAGGCATCTGCATGATTATTTGAAGGGGAACTGAGGCCACACAACACAGCCATTTGTACAGCACCCAACATAGTGCTTCATACAGACTCTTATTCACGCTTCTGCTGATGATAATGAGTAGACATCAACTAAGGGGGCAGTACTGACAACCTGTTTCACTAATAAGACCTAAGTCAGCCTGACTGACTGTCATCAGTGTCAAAGTCTCATCAGTTCACTGTGCATTTTTTTTGGTATTCTTAATGAATACAGAACCTCCTTTCTCTGTGAAAGGCCAAATCGTTAAGACAACACAAATGTCCCCCAAAGGATCCTGCTGCCAAATAAGAAGACCATCCACCTGACTCTGGAGAGTAGAAGGAGCCCTGCTCCTAGTGAGAGGCTGATGCTGAAAAGATTACAGCTAAGCTCAGAGAATCCAAAGTAAGAAGGGACCACAAAGGTCACCTGGTTCAAGCTCCTCATTTGACAGAGGAGGAAAGTGAGGCCCAGATGATCTGGACAAGCCAGGCTCCATGCAAGTGAAAGCAATTCCATTGTACAGGTCTCCACCAATGCAGTGCTGGAGGGAAACAGCCATATTTCTTTCTTGACTGCATCCCTAGTGCAAGGCCTTGAAACATTTTAAGCTGCAGGCAGTCAAATTTAAAGTGAGGTGACAACCAACTTCATCTCAGCCACCTCTCTGTTCTTGCCACATATCTCTAAGCATTGGAATCTCCCAGCAGACTACAAGGACATAGGAACTTTGAAGGGGCCACTGTATCAAGAATAGTTTTCAATAGATATAGATGCACTAGGGCACTAATTGGCCCTTAGAAAGCTGTGGAATCTACTCTAACAAGTGCCCAGCTGGAGAAAATCAGACTCAAACTGACCCACTCCATCATCTAAGTGTGAATCACTGATACAAGGAGAGTAGAGGGCTTATCCAAAATAGATCACAGGTGTGTTTGGAGAGGAGGAGGATTTTTTTTTTTTGATAACTGACTGCCTGATATTCAAAGGAGGCTTTCTGTTGCCACTACATCTTCCTAAAAGAGTGGGCCAGACAAAAATCAAAGGTAGTTATAGTTCCTGTAAGCTCTTCAAGCCTGTGCTGGTAAAACGATTCTGCAGTTTACCAAAGTCCTTCTGGGCTCGCCCCAATTCCCCTTCTGTCCAGCCTCACTGTTCTGTTTAGCCTCTGTTCAGCCTGGCCAAAGAGATAGCAGCTCTATTTAAGAGAGACTTAAAGGATGCTGCCTGCCCACGTGGGAAAGATATCTTGACCATCACCAATATACAGAGGCAACAAGTATCCCTAACAGACCCAATAACAGGAAAACCAAAGCAATACCCAAACACATGAAACTTATCCAGAACTATAAATTATCCTCGACTAGAACCTAAGAAATCCTCTCATAGTCTCCTACTTACTTATTCCAATCTCTCATTGTTCCTTCCTTAACTGTCTTCATGGTTCTTACCATTTGGCCTAGTCTTACTTGGTTTGGCAGTAAACTCCCTAATGATCCCTCAAGGAGCTTTCCTCTCCTTGATTTCTCTCTCCAGGTACAGGTTTTCATGTCTGCTGAGAGGAGAAGGAACATGCTATAAATCCTTTCCCTCCTCTGACATTGGGAAAAGTTTGAGAGCAGGAAGAAAAGTCAAATGTTAACAAGTGTACTTTCACCTGTTCTGTCCAAGCTAAATACCACCAATGGACTAAATTTACCCCTTTCCCCACCCCAGTTAAGCCCGGGTCCTTGCTATCCCCCAAACTCAGTAGGCCCCTTCTCACCTCTGTACCTTCCTGTACATCCTTTCTGGCATCTGAAATATCCCTACAAATACCCACTGTACCAGGAGCTGTGAGGGAAGTGTTGTAGGAACTAGATATCATGGAAGATGTTCAATTAATACTTGCTGACCAAATAAGAAGCAATCCAGTCCCCCTCCACTCATCCATGGTATCAGAGTGCCTTTTCCAACAGTCTTCCAAATGGAGCATTTTTCATTACTTACTTTGGGGCATGGCAGAAGATCCATAAGGCTTTCTGTTCCACCCTCCCTGGAAATGGAGCACCTGGGGTACAATGGACCCCAGGGAAGGAAGCAGAACCAATAGCTTAAGCTGTTACTAGAACATCTGGAGTCCCTCACAAATGAGAGGAGAAGGTGCCTTGGACACACAGGTGAGCATGGCTATTGGACAAATCTTAAAAGGGTCTTCACTACTGTTTGCACTGAAAGCATGAAGGACAAATTGCTGAGAATTTACCACATCATGACCTGTCACTTGGAAAGCCTCTAATGAGGACAGTTGCACACCTGGAATACCCCCAGAAAGGGCAGCTGTCATGGCATATAGCCACATGGCATGGCCTTAGTTCTCCATTCCCCACCTATCTGAGCTTCTGTTTTACACAGCCCCCTTGGTGGTGCCAAGAAGTTTATACCAGGGGATTTCTCCATCAGAGCAAAGGGCTGACTTACTTAACCAGGAAATAGCTGTGCACTGGAGGGAGCTCAGGGTATGGCCAATGGCTCCACACTGCACTGACCTTTCTCTTTTTTCCAGTACAGAGATACTCTCTGGCCCCAAACAATGCAGGAAAAAAAGAGTTAGACTTCAGTGCAGTTAGACTTCCTACTCAGTGGTCTTCCAATACAGTAGGCAATGTGATAGGCAAGACAAGTTTCTGGCATCTTTTCCTTGAGTACTGCCTGCACTTCTACCTGGTTGTAAGCTGCCTTTGGCACATGTTAGCAAGGGCCTGCAAACTAAGTAACCCTCATTTCAAGGCAAGTCTCAAGCAAAGGTGAGAGCACATCTTAAATTTTTTTTATGAATGAGGAGATTAGAAGATTGGGTAAGTTTTCCCTATATTAATATATTGAGTTAATATTCATTCATTCAACAATGACCTACGACAATTCCAAAAGACTCATGATGGATAATGCTCTCCACATCCAGAGAAAGAACTAAGGAGTCTGAATGCAGATTGAAGCAGACTATTTTTTCTTTTTGTTTGTTCTTTCTCTTGGTTTTTCCTTTTTGCTCTTATTCTTTTTTAGAACATGACTAATTTGTAAATATGTTTAATATTATTGTACATGTATAGCCTATAGAAGGTTGCTTGCCATCTTGGGAAGGGGGGGAGAAAAGGGAGGGAGAAAAAATTAGAACTCAAAATCTTATAAAAGTGAATGTTGAAAACTATCTTTACATGTAATTGAGGAAAAAATAAAATACTATTAAGTGGAAAAAAATAAAAAAATATTCATTCATTCAATAAAGACTTATTAAGTATCTACTATGTGTCAGGAATTATGCAAGGTACTAAAGATATAAAGACAAAAACTCAATAGTTCCTGTTCTCAAGGAGTATATTATATTCATTTAGGAAAAACATCATGAACAAAGATCAGTAAATACAAAGTAAATGGAAATTAATTTCTTGGGTGAGGCTCTAGTAACTAGAGGAATCTGGATAGGCCTCACAGAAGATATGGTCCTTAAGCTAAGCCTTGAAAAAAGTGGAATTCTAGAGACAAGGGTGAGGAGAGAGTGCATCCAAAGCATCAGGGGCAGCCTGTGCCAATACACAGAGGTGGGAAATAAGAGGGATATCACGCAGGCCAGTTTGGTTAGAAGACATAATGAAAAAAGGAGGGTAAAGTGCAACAGGCCTACTGCAGGTAGGCTGCAGCCATAATAAGAAGGGATCTCAATGCACTACTCATTGCTGCATGGATAAGAGCAGAGAAAGATGATGGGTTTGAGCAAGGCATGAGTAGCAATAGGGCAAGTGGTCAAAGAATTTGGTCATAGAGGACTGTGTGTAGTTGAGCTGCTAAACTATAGACTCAAGACTAAGAAAGGAGTAAAGTCAGAGCAACACTTGAGTCTGGGAGATAACTGAGGGTCAGAGGGTCTGAAAAGTCATGGTGAGAAGAATAGGTTTAGGACAAGGGAAGCATAGGGAGAAATGAAAGGGTGGGAGCCTGTAGTCAAATAAAGGAACTTCAGAGTTCTTGGCCATGGGACAGTGGGACACCTGGGTGGTGAAGAGTTATGGGTATGACCCTTGGTGTAACTGAGGTGTAGTAGAAGAATAGGTCATAGGAGATGAGGATGAGGAGGATCAACTGGGAGGCCATGATGTTGGAGGGGACATCAACAGGTATATTGGAGTCCCAAGCCTAAGGGCATGGGTTAGCATAGAAAAAGCTCTCTGTTGGCACAATACTCCTGGTGGCAAAGTTAGAATCCAGGAATATGAGCCTTTATTCCAGTAGAACATAAACTTCTTGAGGACAGGGGCTAATTTTCTTTTTTTCTTTGTATCTCTGGTGCATTGCACATAGGTGGCATTTAACAAATGCTTCCTGGATGAGACAGAATATCTATTTTACTAGGCTCTAATCTTGAAATCAATGTCAAGAATTCGTATTGTGATCTTATTCTGAGCTACTGTAAACAAAATAATAACACAGCATAGGCATAATTAATACATTAATTTCCTGTAATTTGATTAAGAGGCTCATAAGCAGAGTGATTCCAATGTAGTCTTTCAGACAAAATTCTGTTCTACAAGCTTTAACCCAAACTTTCTAACAGATAATGCATTTTAAAGATGTATACAATGGGATACAGTGGCAAGAATGCTGGATCTGGAGTCAAAGACCCTTGCTTCTCCTACCTTGTATAACCTTGGACAGGTAACTTGCCCTCCCTGGGCCTCAGTTTCCTCACCTGTAAAATGATGGGTTTGGACTAGATGGCCTCTAAGATCCCTTATAACTCTAAATCTATGACCCTATGATTCTCTGAAGTAGATTTATTTGGTAGATCTTAGGACAGGACTAAGTTGGGATCCACGAGTGCTCAAGTAATCTGTGGATCAGTTTTGGGGGTTCATGAACTTGGATGGGAAAAAAAACTTACACCTTTATTTTTACTAACTCTGAAATGAAATTTAGCATTTCTTTCAATACTTTCAATACATTATTCTAAGAAGGGATCCAGAGGTTTTACCAGATTGCCAAAGGAGCTGATGACACAAACATGTTAAGAACCTCTGTCTTAAAGAAATCACCACGGCATTTTTTAAATCACTGAGTCTGTAGGAAAGAGAATGGGATGAAGAGGAGAAATTGTGTGGCATTGCAGGGCAGAGCCCTGGACTTGTAGGAGACCTGCATATGAGTCTGCTACTAACTCACTGTGCAAACTGGATCAGATCACGTAGCTCCACTGGACCGCAGTTTCCTCACATCTGAAAGAACTGGACCAGATGACCTTGAAGATACCTTCCAACTCCCAAATTTGACAATCTCACCATTTTTCCACAAATTAAACATAAGATCACCTTTTGACTTCCCTACTTCTAACAGTGGTTCCGTCATTCACTCAGTTGCCCATCTTTGCTTCTTCCCCCAACCCTTCTAGCCAATCAGTTATCGTGTCCTATCACTGCCACCTTTCTAAGATCTCTGCCACCGTTCCTTTCCATTCTATTTCCATTGGTGTTGTTCAGCTGTTTGATCATTTCTGACTCTTCATGACCCTACTTGGGGTTTTCTTGGCGGTTTTCCACTTCCTTCTCCAGCTCATTTTATAGATAAAGGAACTGAAGCAAAAGGGTGAAGTGACTTGTCCAGATTCACACTGCTAATAAGTGTTTGAGGCCAGATTCGAACTCATTAAGATGAGTCTTTCTTACTCCAGGCACTCTGTGCTCTTCAGGACCACCTAATTGCACTGCCAACACTTTAATTCATGCCTTCATTATGACTCCCCTGGACTATTACAATAGCCTCCTGGCCAATCTCCCCATCAATCGAGGCTGGATCAAGTCATCCCACTGCTCAAAACTCCTCTGTGGCTTACTATTGTCTTCCAAATAAGGTTCAGACTACTTAACTGGGCTTTCAGGGTCCTTCAGAGTCTGGTCCTCCCCGACCATTTCAGCCTTCTCTCATCCTATTCCCATCTGTCTGCACTATACTCTAGCTAACTTACACTACTTATCAGCCCCAGTGCACCTTCCATGCTGTCTCACTTCTGTGTCTCTGTATTTCCATGCCCTACATTGGGAATGCCATCCCCCAAATCTCTTCCTGTTAAAATCATATCCCTCCTTTAAAGCAGTAGTGTCAAAGTCAAATAGAAATGGGGGCTACTAATCCATAAGAAAGGATGTTGTAGGCTGCATATTGACAGTTTGAAAACATAATATTGGGGTGGCTAGGTGGTGCAGTGAATAGAGGAGTCAGGAGGATCTGAGTTCAAGTCCAGCCTCAGACATTTGACAGGTTTACTAGCTGGGTGACCTTGGGCAAGTCACTTAACCCTAACTGCCCTCAAAAAAGCAAAAAAAAAAAAAGAAAAAGAAAACAATATTATTTATGTCTTCTTGTATTTGTATTAATTTTGTTAAATATTTCCCAATTACATTTTAATCTGGCTCAGGCTGCACTCAGGGCTGTTGTGGGCCAAATGCACCCACAGGCAGCGCTTTTGATACCTCTCTGCTCTAAAAGATGGCTCACCTGCCCCCTCTTCTATGAGGCATTCCTTGATCCTTTCAGTCACCTCCAGGGTATTCAGGTTGTACCTCTCATGCATTTATGTATAATTTTGTATCATTCATTCACATTTGTATCATTCATTTGTATCATTTGTATCATTCATTCATTCATTCACATTTATTAAGGACCTAATATGTGCAGAGTACTGTATTAGGTGCTAAGGAAGACACCAAGTTTAAATAAGACACGGTTCTTGCCCTCACAGAATTTACAATCTAGGAGGGGGATGGTACACACATTAAAAATAGACAAGTATTACAATATTATGTACATCAGAGGGTTTTAAAATAAAGTTTAGACCACTGAGATGGCATGTGAAGCATTCGTGATGGGCTCTAAAGGATGACTAGTAACAAAAGACATTCAAGACTCAAGGAATCACATGAGCAAAGGTATAGAAAAGCAGGCCTTTGCTCTGCTTATTATCTCCTATTTAGCCATATGTGCTTTATATGCATTTATTTACATGTGGTCTCCATTAGGTTGGGAGCTCCTAGAAGGCAGGCACTGTCTTTTGCCTCTTTTTGTATCCCCAGCACTTAGCACAGTGCTGGCACATAGTAGGTGCTTAATAAATGTTTATTAATTGATTGATTGGGGGGGTGGAGCAGAGATTAACCACTTTTACTGAAGTATAGAGTTTGTGGAAGAAAGTAATATGCGATGAGGCTGGCAAAGTAGGGGAGGCACCAAATTTTGGAAGGTTGATGATGCTAGGCAAAGAAGTTTGAATTTTACTTGTTAGATAATTATAGTTATTTATGTATATTTAATTCCCCCCATTACTAAATTGTGAATTACATGAGCTCAAGGACCTCTTTATGTAACTATCTTTGGATTGTCCCCTTAAAAGGAACTGGGTTGGTCAAATAGAGAAAATGACAAACGAGAGATGGACAGCTGAAGCAGTATATTGGCACACTCCCCCCAAGATATAAAAAAAAAAAAACAAGAGGAAGGCCTCCTGTACTTGGGTTTTTCATTTGGATATATGGAAAGCCATAAACATAAATCCTCTTGTGACATAATAAAGTCAACCTTGGACTAGGGAAGCCTGGGTTCAAGTCCTGCCCCTGATACATATTGGCTGAGTGACCCTGGGCAAGTCACTTAAACTCTCAGTGTTCCAGGCAACTAACACTACACATTACAAAGCAGATGCCAATCTTCATCATCAGAGGAAGTTTCCACATTAGAAATTCCCTATACCAATGAAATCGTAGGTCCAGATATGTTCCTCCCTCTCCCCAAACATCAAGAATCACATGGGATGAAAGCAAAGAAAGGTTGTGATCCCATGGGTGGGTAGAGTACTCACAGCAAAGAAGCCAGGCGTCTAGTAAAGAAGTCAAATTTCCTCCTCTGGTTTCTAGCATAGCACACTATACAAAGAATTCAGTATTTCAAGGATGTCTATAATTCTATCAGAGAGGGCACTACCTCCAGTGATGATGACAACTCTTTCTTAATGAGTTACTATGACCAAAAGAAGAGTATCACCTATTGGTTAAAGGTCTTCATGATGAGCCTTTCTAGACCGGTTCTTCCACAACAAATACATAATCTGTCCCCATGGCCATGCCTTTCAGCTTGGTTGGACCTGCCAATGTGGTCATTGCTAACACAGTCTTTGAGAATCTAGGATTACCTCCACACCACAATGAGGTACCCAAGGAGGACTCTGCACATGTAAAGGACCCTATGAATTTCAGTTGATCTAATTTCTCCTCTAACCAAGGAGGCAGAGTAGTAGTACAGAGGAAAGAACACTAGATTTAGTATCAGAGGAACTGAGTTCAAATCCTGTGAGAAACTTTGGGCAAGTTGATTTACTTCAATTTTGTCAACTATAAAAATGGGGGTGACAACATCTATAGTCCCCACCTTAAGAGTTGTGAGAACCAAATGAGAAAAAAGACATATGACACTTTGAAAACCCTAAAATGCTATATAAATGTCAACTCTAGAGATCCTTTATATATCATCATAAGGAAAAAGTACATTATTATATTCTTATGGTCCATTAACAAAGCTCTAAGCTCACACACACCAGGTTTGATCTTGAAGGCTTTTTAATCATTCTATGGTTCATGCTCCTACCCAGGTCTCTCCAGGGGAACATCAGAATTTTGGCTCATGTTTAGGTCTCTACAAACAAAGAAAGAAAGCCATCAGTCTCCATGAAAGCACTCAGGCTAACAAAATATTAAATATAGAATGAGTTTCATTTAATCCAACAGAAAACTCAAAGGACTCATACCTGAGCCCATAAACTCTCTCCTCTGGTGTGCCCTACCTTTCCCAGGAACCTAGATAGCCCTCTAGACCAGATGTGCCAAACTCATGAGCAGCCCACAACTGTCCCTCATGTACTGGAATCAGATTAAAATGTAATTGGGAAATATTTAACAAAATACAAATACAATAAAACAAAGATAATATAAATATATGGTTTCTAAGTCAACATGCTCTTGCAGGGATCTTTATGCATGGATTAGTGGCCCCCTATTTCTATTTGAGTTTGATAGTACTGCTCTAGACTTATAGTACTATTCTAAGTGCCTCCCGCAAAGAGAAAAGAACTCAGGATTGCTAGAGAGGCAAGCAACTTTCCCTCTGGCAATCCTCCACCTTCACAGGTATCTGCACAGTCCACATGACTTACAGTATCACCCTGAATGAAGCTTGGTATGGTTTACTCCTCTATGTCATGGCTCCCTACAATGCCAATCTTTTTTCCTATTTACATATGTTCTAGCAATGTCTTATCTCCTTTTCAGCTAGCACTGGTTCCTTTCCTTCTGTATCTCCCCATCAGTTTGTATCTCTGCACCAGTCTATGTCTCCATTTAGTGCTTGTTCCTCCCTGGCTGATCTTCATTCTCCGGGTCCTAGGGGGTGTGTCTGTCTCTTGACTTCCTCATGGCTTGCATCTTCATCTGGCTCTAGTTCCTGAGTGTACAATGGTGGGCCATGCAATTGTGAAGATGGAGGCCTCTCTAAAAGGAATCATCTGTGTCTAAGTATAGCTCTCCTCTTTTCTGTCCCCTCTCTCAGATGGACCTCTCTGAACTTTCTAACTTCTTCCTTAGTTCAACACGACTTCTCTCTAGTTCTTTCTCTATCTTCATCAGTTGATGATCTTCCTTAAGCATGAGTCTTACCATGTCTCCTCCTCTGTCCCATTCAACAAACTCCAAAGGTACCCTATTACTTCAAGAATCAAGGATAAAGTCTTCAATTTGGCTTTCAAAGCCCTTTACGGCCTACCCTGCCCCCCACTCCTGCCTTTCCAGTCTTCTCAAACCTTACTCCTCCCCCTTCCCTATGTCTTTTCACTGACACCAGCCTCCTTGCTGTTCTTCAAACAAACAAGACACTCTATCTCCTGACGCCATGCATTTCACTGACTGTCCCTAGTTCCTAGAATGCTCTCCTTCATTATCCCAACCTCTTGGCTTTCCTAGCTTCCTTCAAGACTCAACTAAAATCCTACCTTCTACAAGAAGTCTTTTCTGGTTTCCCTTAATACTAGTATCTTCCTCTGTGATTAGCTCCAATTTATCCTATATGTCTTATTTGTACATAGTTGTCTATATTTAGTTCTGCCATTGGAGTGCCTTTGAAGGCAGGCAATGTTTTTAACCTTTATTTGTATCCCTGGTGCTTAGCACAGTTTCTGGAACACAGTGGCACTCAATAAATGCTTCTGGACTTGATTCACTGATGACTTCTCTCCTGTGGAAACTCATGGTTGTGCTGTCCTTCCTTTGCAGCCTAATGTGTGTCTACCTCTAACTCCCTACCCCAGTGTATTTCCATACGATGCCAGTTCAGTTCCTTGATGCACATGGTTTCCATCCCAGCTCTGCCACTTACTGCTGACCTTGATAAAATCACTTAACCTATATGAGCTTCAATTTCCTCATGTACCCAGCAAAGGGATTGGACTAGCCTGTCTCGATGCTCCTGTCCAGCTCTAAATCTATGGTCTTATGATGATCATGGGCTGTGTGGCTGTGAAGGTTTCTCTCTGGTTTCTTTAGCTCCTACCTCTGTTCAACCTCTCCTTCTAGCTGTGTTCCTTTCAAAGGCCAAACCAAAGAGCAGAGCTCCAGGGAAATTTAACCAAAACAGAATGAAGGCTTCATCAGTGGGGAAATGAGGACTCAGAACCAGGGGAATTCATACCTTATTTAGGAGACACAAGATGGGAGAAAGGAGCGAATGAACACCTGAGCACACGTTCCAAATCCTCACCAAGGCAGGAATTATAATATTCCAAAGATTTTTTGGGGAAATAAATACCCCACATGTTCATATTTTATGTTAGCTAGGTCCTTCTCCACTTCAAACATGTAAAGCTTCAATTCAGCACATTCCATCATCCTATCTCCAGATCCCCAGCTTGGAGCCTGTTGGACTAATTTGTCAGTGTCTGGTAAAAAAGCAATCCCATGAATACTATGATAAATGGACACAGGGGCTAAAAAAGCCTGGGTGAACAGCATAAATTAGAGAAAGGGGAAAAAAATTAATAAGTAACAGAGAATGGATTTTCTCTTATTAGGATCAACATACACAGTTTACTTCTGATGGTCTACAACAGTGATTTTTCAAATTTTTTAAATGCTGATTTTGAATTCTTCAGAGTTGAGTCACCATGTCCCAGAACCCTAAATCTTATTGAGGTGTTGCGGGGGGTGGAGGTAAGGGAACAGACATAACTAAAAAATGTCCATGAAGCAGAGAATTGTGTGAGAGCATCCAAAAAGTATGAAACCTAAAAACCTAAAAAGTACAAAACTTAAAACAAGGGAGACAAATGTTGTCATTAAGAAATGTAAAAGAACAGAAATCCTAACATTATTTCTCCTTTCTTCTCCCCAGAAAAGGAGAACTGGAGAAAAGACAGCATCACCATGGAGTATGATAGTCTGTGAGGGAAATGGCAATGTGGTTGGTACCCCTTGAATAAGAATATCTGAGTATACCATAAGGCTTTTCTTCAACATTCATCTTTGTATGATGACACCTGAATTACTTAGTGACTCCATTGTAAGAGCTAGACACACTTAGTAGCCTGGGGTCTAAATAATAAGAAATTAGTGGCAGATTTCCCAAGTAGAAGACCATTTTGTCTGACTATGGGCAGACTGTATCTCAGACAGAGCTTACTCTAAAAATATTATTTGCTTTTTCAGGCAGCGCTCTACTAGGGAAAGAAGGCCTTGTGTAGCTATACTATTTCAATCATTTACTATTTCTTTAGTACTATGGAGGATATAGAATAAAAGACAGGATCCTCACCCTCCAAGAGTTTCCTGTCCTCTTCAGTAACAGGACTGTATGTAACATGTGAGAGAATTAGAGAAGGGTTCAGTCTACATATAACTAAATACTCAAGCTCTCTTTCAGAGGGTAGTCTATGGTACTCTAGGAGGTCAGAGACCAGAGAGGATCAATGAAGGTTGGTGGTACCTTGAAAAGAACACCAGATCTGGGCTTAGCAGATTTGGATTAAAATCCCAGATTATACATACATACATACATGCATATATACATATACATATACATACATATATATATGTATATATATATTCATAAGGTGCAATTTGAGGAAAATTTCTTAACTTCTGGGGTCTTAATTTGCTCATCTGTCTCTAAATCTGTGATCCTTTGTTTAGTCATCCAAGGCTTGAGTGGAGACTTGAGAGACAGAGACACACAGAATGAAAAGTATTCTAGGTAGGGGTGTGTGTGTGTGTATGTGTGTGTGTGTGGGTGTGTGTGTGGGTGTGTGTGTGGGTGTGTGTATGTGAGGTATTTGGGGAGTAAGAGGATGGGGTAACAACCCAAGTGAAGGGACAGAGGTCGGAATGAGTAGGGTATGTGTTCAGTGGACAGTAAGGAGAGAGACAATGGGGAACAATGAGAAATAGAAGTGGACAGGTAAGGTGGGGCTCTGAGGGCAGGCAGGTAGAAGAATTTACTTGTAATGTAGCAGGTAATAGAGAGATACTAAAGGTTTCTTAGAAGGGAAATATCATGAAAGTGGTATCTGAGGAAGATTATTCTGGTAGAGATATAGAAGATGGGCTGGGGAAGGGGAGAGCAGGAGAGGTAAGAGTTTGTAATTGGTTTGGGATGATGATAGTCTGAACTAGGGTGGTAACAGTGTAGACAAAGAAGGAAGAAAATCCATCAGGAGTTGATGACTGCCTTCCTATACATATAGAGAAGGGAAAAGAATAACTTGACGGTATAGATTCACCAATGAGTCAAAAGCACAGAATGGGTACCCAATGCCCCCGGCCAGTAGCACTTAGACTGTGGAGCACAGAGAGGTAAGTACCCTTCAGTACAACTAATCCTGATGATTACATGTACCACAGGCCTGAGAGCTTGTTGTTCACAATTAGTCTCAAGCTCTGAGTAATGCAACCCCAGCAGATGTGAGGTCACTCCAAATTGGAGGGTGCTTATGTGGCTTTGGGAGAATTAGGGAGACAGGGGAGTGGGATCTAAGAGGGGCACTCAGAAACAGGGCTTCAACTGGGCAAAAAAGGCATAGCAGAAGGTTGGAGAAATCCATCAAGAAGGTCCAATGGCCTCGAGTGGACCCAAAAGGCCAGTTTCCAGGACACCAGAGGATGGGGCTGTACCTGCAGATGAACTAGCATGGTGGCCTTAAGGAAGCTCCAGAGGATGCTGCCAATGGGAAGCAGACCAAAAGAGCCCCCCGATGAAGCTGTCCACTGGAAGCGCTAGTCACACAAACCCCAGCCCTACCAACTTCAGTTAGCCACTTTGGGTTCCCTCCAACTTCCAAACTCCCCGCTCCTTCTTCCCCTCCAAACCCCAAGCACAGGGGCAACCCCAAGCTCAGCGGAGAAGTGCGCTTGCGCACGCCCGCCCGCCCCTCACCGCGCGCCCCACCCTCGCGCAGGTGGGACTGCGCAGGCGCAGCGCCCTCCGCGCGTAAGAGTCGGGCTGTGGGAAAGCTACTGTCCAGTACAATCTAGAAGCGGCAGAATTCACCCCCCTCTTGTGAGAGGAAAAGGCGCCACCTCCTCTTTCTCCTCCTCCTCCTCCTCCTCCGGCGAGGCCAGGCCAGGCGAGGCAAGGGGCGAGCCCCGAGCTCCGCAGCTACGGGGCCCCAGGCCCCGGGCCCTCTGGGTTGTGCCCGCGGCAGCCCCCTCCCCAGCTCCGCTCCGCCCCGCCGCCCGCCGCCGGCCGGGCCCAGTGGGGAGCGACGCTGGGTTCCCAGGGACCCGCGCAGCTGCTCGGCCGCCCTGGCTCCGCAGGCCTCGGCCCCTGAGGGCCCCCCACTGGGCGGACCAGTCACTCAATGCCCTGCCCCCCCCCTTGCCCTTCACCCCCAGCCCACTCCACTAGGTGCAGGGCTTACCTCGGGCGTGATGGGAAAGCGGCCGTAATCCGAGGCTCCCCGGGGCGGGCTAGCGCCGGGCAGGGCGGATTCAGCGAGATTTTTCCTGGGTCTCCACCGCCGCCTCAGACAATGAAATCAGCGTGTCCGATCATCAATTCTCATCATGATCGTGACGTCACGGCAGACAGCGGCCAATGGGAGCCCGAGATCAGCTCCGGACAGTCCCCGGCCTCAGCCCAGAACCCAAGAGAGGGGGGAAGGGGAGATGGCCGCCTGCAGCGGGGGGAGCCTCCTCCCCTCCCCAGACCTGGCCGTGGCCATAGCTAGGTCTCTTGGTCTCTGCCACTCCCTCTCTGAACAGCACTGATCACCCAGCATCCCTGCCGCTGCAGGAGCTAGAGATAAGCTTGTTGGGCCGGTACTGCCAGGTCTTCCAACTTGACAATCGCCTACAGGAGCAGCCTAATTCTTTCACGCTGCCAAGAGCATGTGATTATGTGTAGCTATGGGGTTCTTTATGTTATTAATACACTCTTAGAGGAAGGGAAATACATTTGGAGTTAATAAAATCCAGAGGCACACATCAAGCCCCACTAAAGACTCCCGTCAACGTGATTTTCTACTTACTGGGACTGCAATTAATTCAGACAAAGTAGAACTTATTAGCCCAGAACTGATGCTCTCATTCCAGCAAGAAGACCCCAGCACTGGAATGGACCTCAGAAATCAATTCAAGTCCAAACCCTCCAGTTGATAGATGAGGAAACAGACCTGGGCCCAAGGTCCCAGAGTAACCCCTAGTTCAAATTCCAAGTCCAGAAGCCTTTGCACATCGGCTCCCCAAATTTTCTGGTATGTGTGGGGGTAATGTGAATAATGGTTTGTGTGCTCTTGTCTGTGAGCCTAAGGAAACTGATGTTCCAGTTTGGGGTTCCAAGGCCCTAAGTCCAAGTCTGCCTTCTTACAGACGATGAGGGACGGAGTAAAACTGAACCGGTAGGTTCAGCATTACTGGAAAAACAACCCATGAGCACTTACTGAAGTGTTCTATGTCCTACCCTGTGCTATATATTGTAGATAGAAGAAAAGGAGATGTGGTCCAGAAAAAGAGGTCCTTATCCTCAAGAGGCTTACAGTATTGTTGGGGCAAAGATAACAAGAGTAACACATTGAAACAGAAAAATTAGACATTAAATATTTAAGCTCCAGTAAAGTCCTCTGATGCCTCATCACTGGGTTTTTGAAGGCTGTACCAGAAGCCTATAAACCCTGACAGATCTCCTTGATCCTGTGGAACTGGAAAGATTTTTGAGTACAGATTCAGGAAGAGTCTGTATGTCTCTTTTGAAGACCAGTCTAGCTAAAGGCAGAGAAGCTTATTAACAAGCTGGTAAGTTTTCAGACCAAGCAACTCTCAAAAAAAACTGACTGATGTGGAGGGGCCAGTTACACAGATGAAAGAAATCACAAGTACTGAAATGACGAATTGTGTTCTAAGTAATAAGGTATAGATAAACTATACCAAAACAGATCAGTGTAGTTGAAGGAATCTTCATTGAAGAAGGTGGGACTTGAGATAGACTTGAGCGAAGGACAAGTGAAAATAAAAAGGTAGAATGAAGAAGGTATGGTGGCTATGGTGCTATCACTATTATTACAGCAGAAAGGCCTATGGTTTAATACAAAAAAACAATGAGCAATACAAGACAGTATATAATTAAGCTAGGGAAGGGGCATGTAGGGCATAGTGGAAAAAAGACCACATATATTATGTGGTGTGTGTATATGTATACATGTATACACACATGTATATACATATATGCATACATGTATACACACATGTATATACATATATGTATACACACACATATATCAAGTGCTCTACATTGTCGCTGCACAGGATAGGACTAGAACCAATGGGTGGATGCCAGGGGTGGGGAGCAGGGTGAGAGAAGACTGGTTTCAACTCAAGGTAATATAGTCCCTTATCACTGGAATTTTAGAAGATGGATGTCTGTCTATCATGGGATCTTTGAATTATGTGGGAGATGGAACTAGATAACCTCTGAAGTTGATTACAACTTGGAAATAATTTGGGTCTGGTACCTAAGGAAGATAGGGAAGACTTTGTGAGAAAGGAACTTGGAGTCTTGATGAGCTTAGTCTTGAAGGACATATAGAATCTTGAGGGGTGATAAGGGGTGGAAGAAATTCTAAGTGGGGAATAGCATGGATAAAGGAGATAATGTTGTTTGGTACTATATTCAGCACATGAACCCGAAAATGGAATTTGTTACAGAATTGTTTAGTCTGCCCAGTCTTGCATATTCCTCTCATCCTCTTCTCCAAAACAAAACAAAACAGGACAAATTGAGGTCTAAAGCTTTAATTTTGCCAAATAATATTTTTTTCCCACTGATTGTGAGCTATTTTACAGTTTACTGACAATTGGGGCAACTGTTGATAAAGTGAGATTATCAGGACACATTTTATAAATGTGAAAAGAATGCTAACAATATATACTGCTAGGTTTTTAAAATGACCTTCAAAGCTATTTATTTACCATTTGTGAATAACTGAGACCCTTTATTCCCTCCCTCCCCCCTTCCTGCTGCCCACCTTTGAATCCTTGCTTTGCTTATTGACATCTCCACAAGAGGGAGTACAGGAGCATGGAGAGGAATTGAAAACACAAGCCAATTTTGTTTATTTCTCTGCCCATTCAGTTTTAAAATGTTGTAGGAAAGAAGGTTGGAACAGATTAAGACTAGGAATTGTCCATGGATTTAAATTCTCTATGATTATTTTGTCCCATGTTACCTCAGATAAAAGTGACCAGGCTGTCCCCTTGGGAAGGTTGCTCTTTTCTTAGGAAAGCAACTGAGGGAGGTAAGGTGTCCAAGGACAATCCATCTGTGAAAAAGCTCTCTGAGTCATCAGCATTTCCTCTTTTTGAGTAATCCTTCACGGACTGTAGGTAACCTATCTTTGGTGCCTCCAACAATCAGGAAGTTTTTGTTTTTGCAATTTGCTTATAGGTGAACATCATTTTACAGAACAGATACATTCCTGAAATCTTCCCATTAAGCAAATTCCTATTAAGTGACCCTATGCTGCCCCATTAAGATATTGGAGCTGTATTTTCATCTGTCCTGCTACAGTGCCAGGGAAGACTGGAAGCCAGGCAGAACATCAACTGAATACCTCAAATGAGGGTTGTGAATAACTGGCTTCTATTCTCCTTGATCTGTACTTAATGTCAGCCCTTGGAATTGGTGGAAGACAAACTTTCAATGCACCACTTTCCTGCTTTCCCACCAATAACAGGCATAGGAAGGAAGGAAAGGAGAAAAGAACATGAGAAGACTACTTCTTAATACTTCAAATTCTAGATTTTCCCAAAGATACCCCCCTTTTATTACATCAATGACAGAACAGAAAGAAAAAATGGGAGAGAGGAATATCAGCTCTTCTTACTGAAGGTGATATATAATGTACAAAAAACTAGAGAACCAACATATATACATATACACACATACAGATATATGATATAGAGTGTGTTTATGTATGTATAACATTTATATGTGTGTATATGCACATGTATGCATATATAATGTAGTGTGTATAGTATATGTGTGTGTGTGTTCAGGAAAAATTCCATTAGTTCATTTCTTCTTTGAGCTTGCATTGAATTTTTTCCTTGATTTTCTAATTTTATTATAGCAATTTCTAAGTAATGAATCACCATAAAGGGGCACACCCATAGTTATAGATTCTGTCTCCTGAAAACAACTTAAACCCTGATGTTGAAGTATCCTTACAGCAGGGAGGAGGGCTCCCTTACTTACCAGTTACTAAAGGGCTTAAGGTGATCAGTGAACAGATTTCTTATGCTGGAAGAAAAAAAAGGTTTCTACCTAAGAAATCATAGTCTTCCTGAAACCTGTACTCCACTCACTGGACTATTTCAGAATGTTTGACAGGATCATAGGATAGAATGGAGAATGTCAGACCTGGGCAGGATCTTAGAACATAGTGTTAGGACTGGGAAGGGTCTTAAATAAAGAACATTAGAACTTGAAGAGACTTTAGAACCTAGGCCTTAGGTTTATCTAATCTAACCCCTGCATTTCACAAATGAAGAGACTGAGACCCCTAGACAGAACTAGGATCTTCTTAAATTCAAATCACATGCTCTTTCCACTCTACTATTTCTTACTTTTGCTCTCCTTCCTTCATATATACTATCAAGAGCTAGGAATATAAGGAGCTCCTTTAGGCCTACTGAAAAACCAAGGCAAACCGATTCTCCACTTTAGTAAATAAAATGCTTTTTGAAGAGGTAAACAAAATAAGTCTTTGGCCAGCCATGTAGTTTAGAAGAGGTTGGAAGAGGGGACGTTTTATAAAAATCACTGAGGTTTGGGGAGAAGGAGGAAAAGAAAAAGTTTGAATGAATCATACAATGAGGCTGTCAACCTCAAATAAAAAGAAGGATCTCTATCTATAGGGATAGTATCTGTGTTTTCGGAAGGAATGTTGTAGTCACTTTAGGGTTACACACAAGCCTAGCACATTTTTCTTACTTAGAACATGTTTTTGATAGATGAGGAAAGTGAAATACAAAGAGGCTAAGTGACTTGTCTAAGGTCAATGGATCAGTAATTTAGTAAATGGCACCCTTATGGTCAGCTAGAGTTAATGCACTGCAGAATGTGCCTGGCAGCTTACAAACAGTTCAATGTCAGCGAAGTATGGGTAGCAGGAGGTGAGTGGTTTGGGAAACTGGATGAGGAAGGGGTAGGCTGGGAGCACAGGATTTATTCATTCTGGGCAGGGAGGGAGAGTAAGCACCAGACAGGCCTGGACCCAGAAATAGGCATGGAAACTGGCAGAAGAGGTGGAACCAAAGGATCTAGAACCAGGTAAGTAGTTAATAGTAACAGTGTGTCAGAAATACCCATAGTTGGGCAAGGCATGAAAAGAGCAGACAAATCTTGTAAAGGGCAAAGTGGAAGAGGTAATAGGTCCAGAATGGAGGGGACACAAAGTTGCTATCAGGGGTTGAGAAATGTCCAGAATCTTAACCTAGGGAAGCAGGAAGGAAACAGTTATACCACAGGGCAGACCAAACCAGGGTTCAGAATCAAAACGAATGAAGGAGAACCATCCAAAGGTTCTATCACAGAGGTAAGGGAGTGGGTAGTCAGGAATCCCAGAAGACAATCAAGAAAGAAATAATCAGAATCTGAGAACCATCCAAAGGTTCTATCACAGAGGTAAGGGAGTGGGTAGTCAGGAATCCCAGAAGACAATCAAGAAAGAAATAATCAGAATCTGAGAACCATCCAAAGGTTCTATCACAGAGGTAAGGGAGTGGGTAGTCAGGAATCCCAGAAGACAATCAGGAAAGAAATGATCAGAATCTGAAAGAGGAAGACAACACATCGTCGAGTGGGGGCAAAGCCTATTAAAAAAGAAGTTTAATAACTGAAGCAATTCTTCTGTTTTGGGTCCATAACTTTTATAATCCCAGTGTGGCTAATCTGGGCCCAGAAGGTGGGAGCAGGTAATTGGAAGCACCAGGCTGAGGTGGAATGTGTGGGTGGCAGAAGCAATAGCTTCTGGCAGGCAGATCCTGTCAATAAGACCCAAAGGAAAATATCAAGTATTTTGAAACGTTTGGGTAGGGGGGAGAGTGGAGAGATGATACAGTTGCCTTCTAAGTTTAAACTAGTATTATTGTTTCAGTTAGTGTATCTTTTCAAAGTGACATGTAGCAAGTGATTTGCTATGAAAAATGTTTGTGATTTCTTTTCAGAAAATAATAAAACTGGCTTCTGTTACAGGGGATGTGGAAATGCCACATCATCAATAAAATTGGCCTTATAAAAGTTTTATTTTTAATTCATGTTATTTTTCCTTCGATAAAACCCTCACTCTGCTTCAGAGTATCGATCAGTGTAATGTTGCCTAGATTCACATTCCTTTGCTGATCACTGTAATTTAGGTTCATTTTGTCATCCCAAATGTATTTGATGGCACAAGACATAGGAAAGGGACAGTAATGAGCTGGTTTAAATTGTTCTGCAATGTAGTCCATTTACCCAGTTGGTTGTGATACTTGAGTGCTTTCTATGGACTCTAAAAATCTAAATCTGCACAGTTACTAGTATAGATTTCCAATTAGGATTCTGCAATTGGAATGATAAGAGCAGTTTCTTAACATTTAACACATGCAATTAGCAGCCTAGCCTTCAGTTACTCACAGTCAGTGCTTAGGGTACCTGCTCTGGAGTTTATCCTTCAAAGTTGTAGCTGTGGCTTTGCTTTTAAAACCCTAAATATATTCTGTGTTCACTGCATCTTAGGAACTTGGTCAGTCTGCCAGTGGAATGCCAGAGTCAATGGATGAGGCTTTTATCCTATTTTAAAGTTAATGAATAATGTTATCTATATTCCTCTTCTCCACTCCCCACCAAATCATAATTTTAACCAGAGTGACGAGATAAAGCGAGTTGGGGATGGAGGTTTCATTTAAGATCCTTTTCCCTAGGGATAAGTGAGTGGGAAGATGAGTTTGTGAAAGGGAATACACCTTTAGTGGAACTCTGGGATCAAGCCTAGGAGAAGCACAGGTGAGAGTGACTCATGGGAGGTATAAAGAAAGGAGCAGTTGTTTTGCAGTTGTTGTAAACACTAAAATACTTAGTATATCTGGAAGATTGTAGAAATGACAGTAGCAATTTACCATACATCTGGGCCATCCAAATTCACTTAAGTATAAAATGTTGTATTTAGCAAGGGCCTAGGATCCATTTCACTTTATGGTATGCTGCTATGCTGCTAAGTAACAAGGCCATTTGGTTTTTCTAATATTCACTTTTATCCTAAGTTCCATCTGTGAATTTAAAAGGGGGGGGAGAGAGAGAGAGAGAGAGAGAGAGAGAGAGAGAGAGAGAGAGAGAGAGAGAGAGAGAGAGAGAGAGGAGAGAGAGAGAAGATGAATACCTTTGAACATTTGATTCTTGGAAGAAATTTTTAAATTCCATTTATTTTTTTAAAATAATTTGTATTGACATATTTTGTTTTTACATCAGCTACATTTTCCAATTTACCTCTTTCCCTCCCTCTCCCAGAGAGTCACCCTCTACAACAGAGAATTTTTTAAAAAGGCAAAAAACAATTTAGCAAACTAACCCACATAACAAAAAAGCCTGATATTATATGTAATGTTCCACAACAATAGTCCTACATCTCTGTAAAGAAGTACGGGGGGGGGGGGGGTTGTCTTCTCAAGCTATCTCTTCTTTAGTGTCTAGCTATGTCATCATAAGTTTGTAGCATTCAGTTTTTATTATTTTATCACTCTTTCCCATGGGTATTGTTATAGTTACTATATGTATTGTTTTCCTGGTTCTGCTCACTTTACTTTATATCAATTCCTAAGTCTGTTGTTGTTCAGTGGTGTCTGACTCTTTATGACCTCGTATGGGTTTTGGTTTTTTTTTTTGGCAAAGATACTGAAGTAGTTTGCCATTTCCTTTTCAATTCATATGTCTACCAGCACTTTAATATATTTGTAATTTCTTACAGCACGGTAATATTTCATTCTGTTCATGTACCCAAACTTGTTTAGCCATTCCCCAATAGATAGACATCTACTATGTTTTAAGCTCTTTTCTGCTACATGTATTGCTATAAATATTTTAATATATATTAGATCTTTCTTTTTGTCATTGACCTCCTTGGGGTATATGCCTACCAATGGAATCTTTGGGTAAAATATTGTCCAATACCATTTAAAATTATAGGACTGAGGAAGAAATTACTTTTCAAATCTGTGGATCAGTACTGTTAAAGTTAGAATTATTTTCTCTGATAAAGGCCTCATGTCCAAATATATATATATGTAATTGATTCAAATTTATGAGAAAAAGAACTATTGCTCAGTAAACGAGTAGACAAAAGATCCAGGTCTCAGAGGAAGAAATCCAAGCTATCATACCTGTAAGAAAAAATGTTCCAAATTGCTTATAATTAGAAAAATGCAAAGTAAAACAACTCTGAGGTTCCGTATCATACCCATAAGACTGGTAAAAATGTCAAAAAAAGGAGAATTGTAAATATTGGAGAGACTTTGAGAGGAATATAATGATATATTATTACTCTGTTAGAAATGACTTAAGGTACAGTTTCAGAGAAACCTGGGCAGACTTTATGAACTGACACAGAATTAAGTGATTCTGTCCAGAAAAACAATTTATACAATAAAAGTATTATAAAGAAAAACACTTAAGTGCTCTGATGCAATGATCTGCCATGATTCCAGATCACCAGTGTAGGTATAGCTTGTTACTCACCTCCTGTCAGAGGGGTAAGGAATTCAAGGTACAAAATGAGACACATATTTTGGATGTATCCAGTCAGTGTGGGGATTTGTTTTGCTTGACCAGGCATATTTATTATAAGAGTTTTGTTTTTGTTTTTCTGTTTTTAGGTGGGTTTTTTTAACTGAGGCTTAGGGGTCAGCAACAGCATTGCCCTGCCCACCCAAAAAAAAGGAAAGAAAGAAAAGGGAAGCATTTTAAAAAAATATTGTTTATTTGTTTTGAACTTTCATTGTTTTGAATTTTGAGTTATGAATTCTCTCTCTCCTTCTAGTCCCCGCCCATTGGGAAGTTAACTGGTATGATATCAGTTGTGCTTGTGGGGCATGTTTCCATATTGGCCATGTTATTTTTTTTAAAGGCAGTGAGAAAAATAAAGAAAGTAAAAATTTTGCTCTTTGAAGCAATTTTAAAGAATTCATAGGAGAGAACAGAAAGAAGGTCAGAAGGAAATACACACAAGCAGGACAGCCTTGAAAGCTACAGGTTGAATTCATTATATACTTAAAAGGATAAGTAAGCTGTATATTGAGATTCTGTTTCTTGTACAGTCCTCTTTCTGTTCTAATTTGTATATAGAAATACTCATTTTATTTGACGGTTGTTAAGTTCAACATAAAAGATGAATAAAAAAGCTATTGCATGGCAAAATAAAATAAAATTATAGGATTGTAAAGGATCTCAGGAGTTCATCAAGTTCATTTACCAGCATCCAAATAGACTTATTCAACTACAAAGATTTAAACTATATAAACAAAGTTTAGTGTTGTAATGAAATTATACAACAAATTTAATGTGACATTTAATGACATGCCACTTTTATGACCTAGGGCTGATGTTTCCTGTATAATTCCTCAAACACTGGGTTTGGAGACAGGGGCTCTGGGTTGAATCCAAATTCTGCTACTTAGTACCTATGTAATCTTGGACAAATCACTTAAACCCTATGGACCTTGGCTTTGTCATCTGTAAAAAGAAGATTAAAAGGCTTTTGAGGTCTGTTCCAGCAATAAATCTTTAATTCTGTCATCTTCCCACTCCCATCTTTCCACATGGGGATTCATGAGCAACGGATCAAGCTTTTCTCTCATCCTCGTCACCTGCCAGGATAGGTCAGCTTTAGGTGGCCTAGGTTCCAAATGGCTTCAAGCAGATGAATGGATTAAACTTAGTGACATATACCAGTCATGGTCACTAACTGGGCTGATTAAAAAGGAGAATATTCTCAGAAGCCAACACCAGTACCCTATAGGAGACCCAAGTATTTGGATTTTGCAGAAACTTGATAGAGATCCTGAAACCTATCCAATACAATCCCTAAAGATGTATGATTTTCCCCCATTTAACCCTGAGGATTTAGGTTTTAAAACTTTTTCTGAAAATTTTATAGCAAGCATCTCTGATAAAAGCCTCATTTCTCAAATATATGGAAAACTGAGTCAAATTTATAAGAATACAAGTCATCCCCTAATTAATAAATGGCCAAACAGATGAAGAAATCAAAGCTATCTTATAGTCATATGAAAAAATACTTTAAATTGCTATTGATTAGAGAAATGCAAATTAAAACAACTCTGAGGTACCACCTCACACCTATCAGATTGACTAATATGACAGAAAAGGAAAATGAAAAATGTTGGAGGGAGTGTGGGAAAATAATAGACTATTGGTGGAGTTATGGACTGATCCAACGATTTTGGAGAACAATTTGGAACTGTTCCCAAAAGACTATAAAACTGTAAAGACTTTGATCTAGAGAAGGTACTACCCAGTTGGCACTCCAAAGAGATTTTTAAAAAGGAAAAGGACCCCTATGTATAAAACTATTTATAGAAGCTCTTTCTACGGTGGCAAAGAATTAGAAATTGAAGGGATGCCTATTGATTGGGGAGTGGCTAAGCAACATGTAGTATATTATTGTGAGTAGAACCAGGAGAACATTGTACACAGTGATAGCAATATTGTATGATGATCAATTGTGAATGACTTAGCTATTCTCAGTAAAACTGTGATATAAGACGATTCTAAAGGATACACAATGAAAAATGCTACCCACCTCCAGAGGAGGAATTAATAGAATTTGAATGCAGATCAAAGCATAGATTTTTTTTTGCCTTCTTTATTTTTCTTGTTTTTTTAAATTTGTTTTGATCCGTGTTTTCTTTCAAAACATGACTAATATGGAAATATGTTTTGCATGACTACACATGTATAACCTATATCAAATTGATTACCTTCTCAATGAGAGGAAGAAGGGAGGGGAAAAGGGAGAGAATTTGAAACTCAGAACTAAAAAAAAAACAAATGTTTAAACATTTTACATGTAATTGGAAAAAATATTTAAACTTTTTTTGGTGCCACTGTGAGCTCTCATCCCTGTACTCCTTGGAGTAATCTGGTATTTTTGACCTAGATCTCCTTGCCTTTCTTGATCTATCTTCTGAACCCTAGCAACCTAGGATCTTTCCAACTTGTAAGAAGTCAGACCCCAGTCTTGCCTACAAATGAAACAGTATCTGAATTTCTCCACTTCTTATGAATTACTTGTCATATAAAATAAAATGTCTTCTGTATCTCATGTTTTTGTTTGTTTGTTTTTTGCTTTTTGGAGGGCAATTGGGGTTAAGTAACTTGCCCAAGGTCACATGGCTAGGTTTTTGTTTGTGTGTTGTGTTAAGTGTCTGAGGCTGGAACTGAACTCAGGTCCTTCTGACTCCAGGGCCGATGCTCTGCTCACTGCACCACCTAGCCACCCCTGTATCTCATGTTTTAAGTACCCCCAAACTGACTTGCAGGCAAAACCTACATTTGAGTACTTTTTCATTAAATTTTTTCATGCAAGTCCATGAGTTTGAATGACTAAGAAATCAGATTAGGAAGGTAAAATTAGTGGTCAGCTGACAAGTCAGTTTGGGATAACTAGTTCTAGAAACTAGACTACTTGCCCAATCTGGCAGGCAGCATCAGAGGATCTGGCAGCAGGTAATAGGTTCACTGAGAAGACTGGCAAGAGTAAGGTAAGGCTCTAGTCTCAGAAGGACTAGGGACAGGGAATAGAGCAAAATAGTAAGAGAGAGATTTGGGCAGTGGGAAATGAGATTGGACCCTAATACAGGGATAGAGTACAAGGTAGGGGCTTGGCCTCAATGGACAAAGCAAGAGTCAGATAGCTACAGTCAGGGGACAAGGTCAGGGAAGAGAGAGGAAGCTGGGTCATCTGAGCTGCTTTCTATAGATTCTTATATCTTGCATGTCTAAGGACTCTACTATTCCTGAGGCCTGGGATGTGTCTAAGCCTGCTAATAAGGGCTAAAATAACTCTTGATAGAGTCATTTAGATGTAGAGGTAGTAGGTAGGGAGCCAGGCTAATAATCACACAAAAGATGATTTTAAAGCCTTCATAACACCCACAAAAACTTCCCAAGTCTATTTTCTTCATGGTCAGAATGTAGACCTGGGACTCTATCTCCCAGTATCAGTTCAACAGGAGATTTAGTTAATGGTCTAGAAGCAAGAGTGGTGGAAGCATGGATCTGAGTTAGGTCTAGAAAACAAGGTCAGAAGGCTGAGATCTGGGGAGCAGAGGTATAGGGAGGGCTAAAGTCTGGGGGAATCATTCTCTGTATAGGAAAGACAGCAGTTAAGAGCAGAGGTGCCATTTATGCAGCCTTGTAGTCTGCAGCACTCCAGGTGCAGCCCAAGCCAGCTGAAAATGGAATTGGGAAATACTTAGCAGAATAAAAATACGATGGAACATAGGTAATATTAATGTATGGTTTTCTAAGTCAATATGTGGCCTGGCAGGGATCCTTATGTACAGTATAGTAGCACCTGTTTCTATCTGAGTTTGACACCACTTGTTCAGAGAGCTGTTATCCAAGGGAACTAGTTTGGTTTCTAGAGAAGATTAGGGACTGAAAGTTCCAAGAGTGAAGGAGCTGGCCTGGCTCAAAGCAAGACTTTTGTTGGCCTGTTCTGAGGCTGTGTTCATTCATCCAGTAAGTATGTATGCTGAAAGATACAAAGTTATATCAATATTGTCTCAGGCCACAGGGAGACTTCAGATAAGGCGGTGACTACAAAGCCTCGATCCACAGAATCAGATGGGGAAAGGAAAAGGCAGGGTAGTTGGTATTGATCAGTGCATGGAAACTGGGCAGGGCTTTGGACGTCCTGGCAGATTCACTTCAATTCAGCAAACATTTATTAGGCACAAAATAGTACTGGGGATGGTAATAGGCACCAGGAATATAAAGTTTAAAAAACAGCAAGAAGCAGTACACCCCTCAAGTTTACATTCTTTTGGGTGTGGGGGTAGGCCTTAGTTCAGGCCTTCATCACTTCCATGTAAGAGCCTCCAATTAGGAGCCTTTCCCCATTCCCCATTCCAATCTATCTCAATACAGCTGTTAAAGTGACTTTCCCAAAGTGCTGATCTGACCATGTCACCCCCTTCCTACTCAATGAACACCAGTTAACTCTGTGATCAAATAGAAGGTCTTTTGTTTGATGCCAAGGCCTTCACGACTGAGCCCCATCCCACTTCTCCAGCCTTTTTACATATTATTCCCTTCTGTGTATATAGTTCAGCCAAACTGACCTTCTTCCTGTTCCTTATGTGAAACTTCATCTAACATCTCTGCGACTTTTTTCGTGGTTGTCTCCCAGGCCTGGAATGCATTCCCTCCTCACTTCTACCACTTGGAATCCCTGACCTCCATGACTAAACTAACACATTATCTTCTGTACGAGGCCTTTTTTGGTCCTTTTAACTGCTAATGCCCTCAACCAAAGTTACCTGGTATCTGTTTCATATGTGTTCTGTACATATATACATACATGTGTGTGTTTGTGTGTGGTATATCTACCATTAGTATGTCAGCTCCTAAGGTAGGGGCTGTTTTGCTTCTGTCTTTATATACTTAGTACCTAGCACAGTAGTTGGCACATAGTAGGTGCTTGTTAAATACTTGTTGATTGATTGGTTGACACAACAGTACATAGATAAGTAAATACAAGATAATTTGATCAAGGAGAGAACTATAACAACTTGAAGGAATCAGGAAAGACTTTTTATAGGAGGTGGCACTTGTTTTGAGTGCTGAGGGAAACTAGAGAATCTAGGATGCGGAAGTGAAGCAGGTATGCTGTCCAAACATGGGAGACAGTCTGTGAAAAACCATGGAGGTAGGGAAATGGTAAGTCAAATCAAGGAACAGCTAATGACTGGTTTGGCTAGAATTGGGAGTATATGAAGGGGAGGTGGGAGCCACATTATGGAGAGCTTCAAATGCCAAGCTGAGAAACTTGTATTTTCTTGTTTTTGTTTTTGTTTTGTTTTTGGAGGAGGGAGGGCATTAAGATTAAGTGACTTGCCCAAGGTCACATGGCTAGTAAATGTTAAGTGTCTGAGGCTAGATTTGAACTTAGGTCCTCCTGACTCCAGGGCCAGTGCTCTATTCACTGCACCACCTAGCTGCCTCTGAAGCTTGTATTTTCTTACACAAGCAATAGAGAGCCACTGAAGATTTTTGAGTAGTGAATGTCATAATCAGACCTTTGTCTTAGGAATATTTGGCAACCATGTGTAGAGTGAATTGAAGATAGAAGAGACTGGCAATAGGGGGCCCAAATTGGAGGCTATTAAAAGAGTCCAAGTGAAAAGTGAGAAGATCTTGAATAAGGGTAGTATCTGTGTAAGCTGAGACATGGATAGACATGGATTTGAAAAATGTCATAGACATAAAATCACCAAGACTTGGTTACCAATTGTATGGAAGTGGGAGGAAAGAAAAGGAAGAGTCAAAGATAATTCTGAGATTGGAAATCTGAGTGACTGGAGTGGTGGTGGTACCTTCATTGGAAATGGAGCAGTTTGTAGGAAGGCCAGGTTTGGGGAAGGGAAGAGAATGAGTTCTGTTGTGGATGTGTTGAGATGTCCACAGGACCTCCAGGTTGAGATGCCCAGCAGGCAGCTGGACATACAGCACTGGAGTTCAGGAGAGATATTGGGTCTGGATATATAGAAGGAGTCCTCTGAGCAGAGATGACAGTTGAACCCATGGTTGCCTGGAGTCTTTCGCAAAGTTGATGTTGAGTCTTCAAGATCATCTCCTTTTTGGACAGCCCCTAACAAAACTAGATCCCGATTCAGTACCCTGTGTTCAGACCTTATGGGGAAGTTTTAGGTTCCAGTTCTGGGCCTGCCACTGTGTGTTATCTTTGTCAAACCTTTTTCCCTCCCTGGGCCTCAGTACCTCAGTTCTCATATGTATAATGTGGGGGTTGGACTATATGACTTCAAAGGTTCCTTGCAGCTCCCACATTCTTTGTTCTTGACTTTCTTAAATAATTAGGGAATATTAGTATTGTTTCAAATTCAGACAGAATACACCATTTGTTGTTGAAGTTTCTCAAGGCTTTATATTAAGACCATGTTCTTATGTTTCCTTGATCTTATGAAACAAACATTATATGTGTAATATGACAACTTAGTGGAAAATAAAGATGGTTAGATATTCTAACTGGTAGTGATGAGGACTATATTACAAATTATTTCATTGGTGCTTGTCTTTGGAAAGGATGTTGTTTTTATATTTTAATTTATACTTAAATCATTCTCATTGTGTTTTGTTCATATTCATTCCATTTTCTTTCTTTTTTTTTTTTTTAAAGCAATTGGGGTTAAGTAACTTGCTCAAGGTTACACGGCTAGTCATTTGATTTATGCGTGGGTGCTCATTTTCTGAGGCCGGATCTGATCTCGGGTCATCCAAACTCCGAGGCCGGCGCTCTTACTCACTGCGCCACCTAGCCGCCCTTTTAGGGCAATTGGGGTTAAGTAACTTGCCCAAGGTTACACGGCTAGGTTTTTTTGTTTGTGCGGATTAAGTGTCGGAGGCCGGCTCCGAACTCAGGTCCTTCTGATTCCAGGGCGGGTGCTCTATTCACTGCGCCACCTAGCCGCCACCATTCCATTTTCTAAACAGCACTTGATTATACTGCCCAAGCCTAGGGGGGAAATACCACCACCCATTTAATTCTAACAACCTGACTTGACAACATTGTGTTGATTTTCCAGTTTGGGATCTAGGGAGACTTTCTTACTGTGTTAAGTAATGAGGTGATGTGCCATCTGCTGGCAAGCTTTCCAGTATCTCATTTGTACACATTTAAACAACTCTTGGCTTGGCAAATCTAATCCTGAAAGAAGATACTTTGTGGTTATACGTTATGCATTTTTATGGCACCTGAAACTCTCTCAGGCATTTGGCAGCTCTGGATATAATTCAAAAGGCAAAGTGAGTGTCTCAGGGTACAAATAAAAGAAAAGCTTCACTTAGAGTATCTATCACATAAAGGAATGGCACTTTCCTATATCACCTCCCACCCCAAGAAGATGTCCTGGACTGGGGGGCTAAGGAGAAGTCTTTGGCTCCACCTTTGCAGACACCATTTTTCAAGGCTGGCTCCCAATGAGATTGCTGCTGCCACAGGACTTATTACAGTGGTCAATGCAGAGCAAAGGTCTGCAGAAGGAAATTCAATTTCCAATCTTTCCCTACTCTCACAGCAGCATGCCACATTTTCTCACATTCTCACTCTCACATGGTGCCAGTAGATTCAGACTTAAAGTCCCATATAAAAGATAGAGTGTTTACCAGTTACTGACTCTAATACCATTTTTAACCCCCTTCAGTAACCAGGGAAGCTTTTCATTTATACCCATGACGAGCAACACTGTTCTGCTAGCAATTTCAGTCACCCTGTGCTCTCTTCAGGGGCTTAGATTTCAGCCTTAGAAATTTCCTTACACTTTGCTTGTAAGTCCTGCCTCCAGATTTGAGAAAAGGCCATTTTTAAGGTAAATAGCACACCTGTATATGTATATGTAATGAGAGTTTGAGTTATACAGCAATACTTTTTCTTCAGTTCAATTTGGCAAGCATTTAATAAGCCCCTGCTGTATACAAATTACTGTACTTGGTGCTGGGGATATCAAAACAAAACAAAACAAAAACAATCTCTGCCTTCACAGAGTTTCCTCAAAGAGTGTCCTTTAAAAAAAAAAAAACAAACAACTCTATTAGCTTCCATTCTACTGAGAATGAAACTGGTTGGAAGGCAGGTCAATGGAGTTGCTCATAGGCTCATAAGATTTAAGGCCAGACTCAACCCTCAATAAGTCTCACCTCATCATTTTAAAGATGAGAGAACAGACCCACAGAGAGAAAGGCACTTGCCCCAATACATAAGGATAGTGAACAGCAAAGCCTGAACTCAAACTTAAGTCCTTTCACTCTGGACCCTGTGGTTTTTCTGACTCTATCACTGTTCTTCACACCCTCTGAAAGGTTTTAATCTGAGTTTTATATTACTTAGGATCTTGCCCTTAATGAAGCCTAATCAGAAAACTAAGTTACTTCTAGGAAATTCAATATCTTGCCTCAGACATACAGATTTCTTTTTCTTTCTCTTCCTGGAACTAAGGAAGCATGGTGTTGAGATTTCTGACAGACTGTTAATTAGCCCAGGGTTCTTAACATGTCGAAATCGTAGGATTGTACCTTCAAATCTGGAAGGGATCGAAGAGACCATCTAGTCCTGCCTTCCCCCTCCATCTTGAGTTGAGGAAATGGAAGCCTGGGGAGGGAAAATGACTTGACCAAGGGTTACCCAGGTGTTAAGCATCAGACACAAATTTGAACCCTCATCTTCTGACTTCAGAGCCAATGGTCATTCTATTATACCAAGCTTTCTCTCAGGCCTACCCTACAGAAGTTATTCTACAGACATGAACCAGAATCATGTTGCCTGCCTCAGAGGCAAGCAACACCTGGGAAGAGACTTCCAGGCTTTAGTTACAGAATCATGATTTAAAAATGTTTTTTTCCAAAACACTATTTACAAATGATCTATGAGCTAAAAATACAAGTACCCTCAGAAATCTTGAATATTGTAGTAAAAAGAGCGCTGGATTTGAACCAAGAGAACTTGGTTTTGAACCTAACATCTGCTATTTACTAACTGTGTGACCTTTGGCAGATCACTGAATCAGAAATCTTGAGCGTTGGAGGGGACCCTAGAAGTTATCTAGTCCATGTAACCTGACCAAGAAGCCTTACTATAAACCCCCAACAAGTGGCTGTCTGACCTCTGCTTCAGAACCTCCCACCACCTCCTCAGGTAGCCTACTCCACTTGGAAATAGGTGTTGGAAAGTCTCTCCATACAGGGAACAGAATTCTGCCTCTTTTTTAACTTCAACCCATTGTTCCTACTTTTGCCTTCTTCTACCAAGCAAAACAACTCAAATCTCTTTCTTGTGACAGCCTTTCACATACTTGAAGATAACTGTTAACTTCTCTTCCAAGTTTTCTCTTCACCAAGTCCTTGTATGTTATAGTCTCCAGTTTTCTCACCATCCACATTGCTCTCTTACAGATGCTCCTTAGATTTTCTATGTCTTTCCTAAGATGTGGTGCACAGACCTGAGAAAAGCATTCTAAATGAAGCCGGACTATGGCAGAGTATAGTGAAGCTATTACCTCCCTTTTTTCTTGGCCTACCCCACTCTTAATGAGGCCTAAGCTGGTGTTTGCTTTTTCAGCTGCCATGTCACACTACCAACATATATCGAGCTTGCAGTCCCCTAAAATTCCCAATCTTTTTCATAAGTACCATAATCTAATCATTCCTTCCCCATCCTGTATTTATGAAGTTAATTTTTGAAACGTGAGGGTAGAATTTTACATTGATCCCTTTTAAATTTCATTCAATTTATTTAATAGAACATTTAACTGTTTTAGCATGTGGTGATCAAATTTTGTATCTGTAATCTATCATCCAATGTATTAACTATCCCTTCAAGCTTCATGACATCTGCTATTTGATAAGTATGTCATTTCTGCCTTCATTCAAGTCATTGGTACTAATTTGGAACAGCTCTGAGCCAAGGACAGATCCATGGGAAACTCCACTTGAGACCTCCCTCTAAGATGATATCAAATAGCCTCTTTAAACCCCAGTGCCTATTTTAAGGCTTAAAAAAAGCCTTTTTAAAAAGAGGAGGTTGAAATTCCCTGCTTTTCAAGATTTATTTCATATTATTCCTCTTTGCATTCTCTGTTCCAGCAAATTTGGTCTACTCTCCATTCTTTGAACTTAACATGCTATATCTCTTCTCTCCACCATCCCTGCAATGCAGTCATGCCTCTTGGAATGTCTGGCTTCCTTAAAGACTCGGCCCAGGTGTCCCTTCCCATCTGAAGCCTTCCCTATTTCATCTCAGTTTCCAGTACCCTCTCATTCCTCAAAATATATTGTACCTACTTGCCTAAGTACAGGACGTATAACTCAGTAGAATGGAAACTTGTTGAGAGTCAAGACTATTTGATTTTTATCTTTGCATCTCTAGCACCTGGCACAGTGCCTTACACATAAGTAGGCATTTAATAAATATTTGATAAATTAACTAGATGTCCACTAAGATTCCTTCCAGTTCTGAATTTCATGATCCTTTAAAATAATATACCCTTTTTTGCTAACACAGAAATAATATGAGAATACTAAATAAACTATATACCTCCTCTCCCCCTCCCAAAAAACTCCCATTTTTGGTAGGAATTTTTTATTTATAGAAATATATGTTACATTTCTAATGTCCCTTATACCTTATGGGTATGTTAACATTCATTTTTTTATACCTCTGAATCATGTTTTAATATGCATCATGTTTGGTGACTGCTGTTAAGTTCATTTCTGTGCTGTTGAGTTCAACTCTATTTTCACTTCAGTCAGCTTTTATTAAGCCTACTATGTGCAAAGCAACTGGAAAATTGTTGAAAGATATTTCAAAACAGTAATTTTTCTGACATATTGGTGTCTCTCTTATCTGTTCTAAAAGGGATATTAATTTTTTTTAATATAAAAATATTGCTAGGGATACAGCAGCATAAAATATCACTATATAATCTGCCAAAGATACCTTCTTTCATATAATAGGAGGACAGATTTAAAGGTGATATTGCAGTATTTTGTCTCAAAGATCTAAGCAGCTGTACTGGAAGATTCTTGAACTGGAATTATACACTGAAATGCAACATCAGTGACAGTTTTAAAAATGTTGAACATCCTTTGACCCCATTGGGCCTACAAGAGAGAATAAAAGTTTGTGCAGTAGAAAAACTAAAGTAGAAAAGTTTTGAAAAACCGAAAAGAGTTATAAGTCAGACACTATAAATTGATTTATATTATGTATTCTATTTGAAGCAAACATTTTTCCTTGAACCTGAAATATAGGTCTGTGATTTAATCTTTTCCATGGAGCACGCATTTAGTACAAATTGCCCTACTATTGGATAACCCAGTATTTAATGAGCAATATATTTGCAAGCCATGTCTTGAGAAACATCAACTAATATCAAATTGAATAGTGAAGCATTTGTAAGGGGATTACTTTATGTTAATACTGAATACCATTTTATCTTTTCACTTGGTGAGTTAGAAACACTTTTTAAATGTGTTTCATGGGAAGGGTGAGGTCCTAACTTAACCAGAAACAAATGTTTCAAATGTTGGGTATAAGTGTTGCTTTCATTTTAGAGTGTTGGGAAGCAAAATGAAGGACCCAGTCAAGAACTCAAAGAAACAAAAAGAGCTTTACTTTTTATGTATTTTAATTTAAGCCTGAAAAGTCACCTCTTCATTTGAAGCCTGAAATGAATTGCCTTCCCTGGTGACTCCAGCCCACACTAAGCTCTCTCTTCCCAACACTTATTGCACTGAATCAGAACCATGAAATTTAGTACTTAATTCTCTAGCCTTTTAATGCATGTGTCAGTCAGCCTTGTCTCCCCAACTGGGCAGTAAGGTCCTCTAAGTATGAAAATATCATTGCTTTGTGCTTCTTTTTTATCCTGCTCAACACCTAGACCCAAACTGGCCTGTAACAGAGAAGCTTAATACTCAGGAGGCTGATATAGCAGACCTCACCTTTCCCAACTCTGCTTGCTTATGATGCATGGTAAAGATCTATATGCTTCACTTTCTTGCTGCTATTACCTGTTAACTTGATCATTTCTGTTGGCATCTAGATGGGCAAAAAAGCTGCAGCAAATATGCACACACACACACACACACACACACACACACACACAGAGTCAGGATAACAACTTAAGGCCAACTGACTGGACCAGGGCTCCAGGAAGGTATTGAATCTGTACACAGAGTATCTTATATTTGAGATAATTATAACTCACATTTCTTTGTTGTGGCAGTAGTTGTTGGGGAAGCTAGGTGGCACAGTAGATAGTGATGGGCCTGGTATAAGGAAGATAAATCTTTGTGAGTTCAAATCTGGCCTCAAATATTCTTACTAGCTGTATGATCCTGGGCAAGTCACTTAACCTTATTTGCCTCTGAGCTGGAGAAGGAAACAGCAAACCACTCTAGCATCTTTGCCAAGAAAACCCCATATAGGGTCATGAAGACTCAAATACTTCTGAAAATAACTCACATTTCTTTAGTATTTTCCAAAACATTTTCCTAAAATAACACTGTGAGCTAAGTGGAATAAGTTTTATTATCAAGCCTATGTAGAATATAATGAAACTGAGGGCCCCAAAAGGTGAAGTGAGTTGCCCAAGTTGAAGAGGGAAGGGTAATAAGGAGGGGGGGAGGGTAAGTGGTTCTGCCAGGGATACCTCTCCTGGCATCCAGTCTGGAAGGAATTCACCAGGCTCAAACAGACTTTGAAGCCGAAATTGTAAAGTTTATTGTTACGCTGTAGAGAACAGTGGGCTAGATTCTTATGGAACCTGCAAACTCGCAGAGGCTGCAGGCATAGTTTTAAGGGGTCAATTATGCTAACTAGGTGAGTAAGGGTGGGATCAGGAAGGAGTTAAGGAGTGGTCAGTGCTCAAAGGACCATACACTTTTAATATCAACTGTGCAGGTGTATTGCCCATGATTCACTGGGAAATAGCTCAAGAGGGGGTCTAGCTGGAGGTGTGGTTCTAGGCCTGATACGTCACTAAAGAGTGCCCAGTCTGCCTCCCACCAAGGTCATCAGAGACAGTGTGGGTATATAATTGACTAAGGAGTTACCCTATAGATAAGGTATTGAAGAATTTATGGTGGGGCTGGCCACTCTAAGGGAGATAACATTTACATAACTTATTGTCTCAAGCAGAGATAAACAGGTCATGAGTTGTTGCTGGACAGAGTGCTGGGAGGGGGAAGGGGCAGAGTCAATGCTGAGGCTGGGGGGGGTGGAAATGTGATCTTACAGACTGCTTTTACAAATTGATTTTACAGACATAGATCACAAAGCACCCCATTTACAAACTGATGTTACAGGTTGATACTACAGACATATATACATCACAAGGACCCCATCATTCCCCCCTTAAACAGATGGCACCCAAAATCATTTGGGGACAAGGGGCGAGGGTCTCAGCTTCCCGAACTGCTTCCCTTCCCAGCGTAGAGCTGTCCCTGCCTCACAGGGTTCCATCGTTCAAGGGGTGGGGTCTATGGCCAATGTCCGGAATCTGGCTGATGCTAGATCCAAGGGGTGATGAGTAGCAGCCTCAGGCAGTGTTGGGTACTCAGTCCGAGCAATCATCTGCAGATGGAAAGCACTGAGCCTAGAAGAGATAAACCTAGCAAGGAGGTTAAGCAGGCAAGAGCCAAAAATAAGTAAGAGAAAATTGACCAGAAATGGGGTGAGGATGGGCTAGCATAAGCCATTACTCAGACTATTTCACTTTCCTTCATATTTATACATACTACATATTCTTTTACCAACATAACTGTACTGCCTTTAACAAAGGAGGTTCCTAACTAGGTTACTTAAGCTGAAATTACAGTGATGTAGGCTGAAACTCCAATGATTGGTCAGTGTACACTTGAATTTCCCACTGGCGGGGAAACCCTAGGCTGGGTCTCCCACCCACAGATTAATCAAGGGTAAGCAAGGGGTGGGGGTTCTGCCTGTTTACAGATTAAGCAAGGTGGAGTTCTCTGTTTTACAAATCAATTAAGGGAAGGTTGGGCTGCCTGTTTTACATATCAAGGAAAGGGTGAGTGGATTTGTGTCTGACATTCAGGAAGGGCAAAGTGACAAATCAAAGAGGGAAGGGTAGAGTGGAGGTGGGGAATGATGGGGATTGTGGGGGGCCTCGCAAGGAGGTAAAAGGGGAATCAGGGAGAGGATCAGATAGTCTTAGCTTTAGGGGGTGCTTGTGGACTTCTGTTTTCCATTCTGAGGTGACAGCAGGCTTCACTCTGGTGTAATGTTGTCATGTGGGAATAGAGTCCACTTTGACAGCAGTAGGTGTAGTGGGGATCATGAAGTGTGGTCCCTTCCACCTCTGCTCCAGACCATGAATTTCTTTTTACCAGCACAGAATCCCCAGGTTGAAACAGGTAAGCTGAGGCAGAACTCCGGATCGGGATTGGGGTCAGGAGAGCTGAGGGAAGGAGTTTTTTTCTGAATCGCCTGCTGACCCTGAAGGAACTTGATAAGGGAAGAGTTAGTGATTTCAGCTTTTAGGTCTTCCCAGATTAGAGGAAGAATGGGTGGTAATCTTCCATATGTTAGGGAATGGTCTGGACTTTCTCAGCCTTGAGTTCTGAGCTCTGAGAAAATTTCAGATGCCGGCTGCTCAAGGAAGTCAAAACTGAGAATCCAAGGACCTGATCATCTCCCCCTTAAACAGTTGGGACCCAAAATCATTTGGGTAGATCTATGTTTCATAGGAAGCTGGGTACACAGATTATATGTACAGTATACAGTGTACAGTGAATACAGATTCACTCAGGAAGGAAGAGATAATTCAGAAATTGAATCCTTAACATACAGTTACAAATGTTAACTTTTGCTTAGAGCATGAAACAACTACAAATTCGGATCAAAAGAGCCAGATCTCTTCTGTTTTCACAACTCATTACATTAGTTTAGTAATAAATTTGTCTTGCAAATGAAAGTTTTAATAGGCCTCTTAAAATGACACTAGAGATTTGAAAATTTCTTCTGAAAGTATTTTCCCTTCTTTTAAAACAGTTTCAAGATTTATAATTGATCACTAAACTTTTATGAAGAAAGTTAGTTGAAAACTTTTAAAATGATCTTAAGCAATTTGCATACTTTCTGCACATGTTCCAATTCCAAATGAAAAATATTAGATTTTCCAGTGAGCTTACACAAAAGAACCCATATCTGTTACTACTTGCTCTGATCATGGAAACTTGCTATAGAAGGAAAAAAAGCAGGGACATGTGACATTCCAAATATGACAGGATAAAACATCCTTGATTCTGTTTAAATTCAGGTAAAGTCACAGATATCCAACCATGCAGTATCTGTTCCATCTTATAGCTAGACTCAGGAATAGGTGGGAAACTTTCCTTTTCAAAGGAATCCCATCGGTAAACTGAGCCAGAAGGAATCCCATCCCAGACAGAGGCTAAGATTGTCCCTTCAGCCTTTACCAAATGTAGACTTCCACCTGTCAGCAGTACAGGATCACATTCCCTCTGAGTAGCTTGTGGCATTTTCTCTGAGATACTGATTTAATGCAGACAACTATACCCAAATTCAAACTCAAAATAAAATTTAGTTATGGTCCCAAGTGCCTTTTACCTTAAACAACAAGCTTCACCAATCACAGCTTAGAGCTAGTTAGTTATTTTTATTTTCATGGAGCTGCACTAAGCAATGATGATTCATCAGGTCTCACAAATGTAAAGAATTCCATTTACCATCTTTCCTTCTGAAATCTAAAAGCCAATTGATAGAAATCCTTCTAATCTTTGCAACTTCTTAGCAAGTTAGGTTCATTTAAAACTGCACTTAAACAAGTTCCTTTCCCAGGCTGAATGACCTTGCCTAATAGAGATAGTTTCTAGGGGATTTGGCAGTTTTACAACATAAGGAAAATTTATATGAATTCTAAGGAGGAGAGACTGGGGGAAGGGCTAATAATGATGCCCCTGCTTAGCCAATTCTCATACAAGCAGGAGGACTGTTCTGAATGGGCAGAACTAGTCTGAATAAAGTTTTCATCCAATCTCCTCCTTTCCATATACAGTAATCAATTGACAATTTTAGGTTTTAACATTAAAACAGTAGCCAAAATAACTTAGTTAACAATCTTACAAGTTTTAAACAGTCTTAACTGAAACTTCCTTTTAAACAAAGACAGACTTGGAAGCTTATGATTTCCCAAAATACAATACTCCGAGACTTTAAGAAAAGCTGCTTCTTATACAGCATAGATAATACAACTTTTTACCAGTAACAATACCATAAACAATTATCATGTTCTTAAATTTGAACTTTGGAATAAAAACAAATGAATTACCAATCTGGTGACTTTAAAAATCAAGTTTTTGAAGTTACACAGAACTAAAATTTTCTTGTTGCCACACACCTGATCAACTTATCACTAAAAATTAATTACATTCTCGAATCTCACATAGATGGTGAATGTGGTGATCCATAAACCTTCAAATTAACATAAATACATCCTTAGATGAAGCAAGCTTGAAAACCACATCCCTATATTTTCCTTTCCTTTTTTCCCCAAGTTTCTCATTTGCTCAATAAGGATTCTACAAAATGCCTTTCCAATTCCTTGTGTACATTCACTTCATCATTAGTTATGTGGAAACTATAACTTTAAGTCACTGCATATTTCCAGAATAGCCAAAAAGTTAAATGAATAATCAGCTATCACAGTGAATATCAGCAATTATTACTACCTATTTGTATCCCAAATATAACAGCTTTAAATTGTCAAATCTTATAACATAAAAAATCCAATTCACATGAAATAAACAGAAGACAGAATTAGCAGAACTGATAAAGTACCATAGCTGGTTTTACAAAACTTTTCTCCATCTTTTACTTTCAACAAAATTCAGATTGAAAATTGCTTTATCTAACAACATTTCTGGCTCACAATGGTCACTCAAACTTTTACAGTATAAGAGGATTTTACAATTTAGAGATACTATAATAACACAATGACATTATGACATTAATTGCATTTCCAATTCATCACATACAAAAATTACTGGTAGAAAAATTGGGATTGGGGCGGCTAGGTGGTGCGGTGAATAGAGCGCCGGCCCTGGAATCAGAAGGACCTGGGTTTGGAGTCGGCCTCAGACACTTAATCCACACAAACAAAAACCTAGCCCTGTAACCTTGGGCAAGTTACTTAACCCCAATTGCCCTAAAGGGGCGGCTAGGTGTGGCAGTGAGTAAGAGCACCGGCCTCGGAGTTGGGATGACCGGAGATCAGATCCGGCCTCAGAAAATGAGCACCCATGCATAAATAATGACTAGCTGTGTAACCTTGAGCAAGTTACTTAACCCCAATTGCTTAAAAAAAAAAAAAAGAAAAAGAAAAATTGGGCTTACCAAGTACAGAGGCTTTTCTTCTCTCCCCACAACTGCAGAGCGTGGTTGACGACCCAGGCGTTTCAAAGGAGAGAGGGTCATTCTCATGCCTGGAGGTGTAGGATTTGGGGTGCCCAGAGGTGTTGCCAGGCCCCTCAATATAGCTGCAGCTCCCCCTTCTTTTTCAAGTGGGGGAGCTTAACTCAAATTCCCTATTCTTTAGCACGCTCTATTTTTCTTCTAGAATGAAAGACTTTAATAAATTTTTGTAAAATGTTTTCAGCCAATTTAACTTTTACTCCAATAAACTTTAATTTATGTGTCCACTCCTTATAAAACCTTTGAAAGTGATATCTTTGACCTCTCCAGCAAGTGATATTGGGGGGGGGGCGCCTTCCCCCTTTCTCACTACTAGAGAACCCAAAAGAAAATTCACTTTTTCTTATCAAATCTTAGAAAATATTCCAATTTGCCTAAATGCCAAATAGTAAAATGAATTCTGACTTATCTTTAGTATCAAATTAGGAGTGATACTTTTTTACTTCTCACATGAATTCAATTGACTTATAGTTTTATTCTAATACACAGATTTTTCCTCTTTTAGGTAGAGGCAGGAAATAGTTAAATTTTCCTCTGCCTGCGTCTTTGATTTGAGGGGAAAAGATTCCCTCATTATTTCTTATCGCCTTCTCCTCACTCCACTTGGCCAGAGTGGAATGAAGAGGAGGAGATTTTCAAACTTTTAAAGATCTTAAAACTTCTGTTCACCCTTCTCAATACCAAATACCATCTCTATCTTAACTTCCTACCCATGCTTCTTCCTTTGCTACATGCTTAAACTTTCTTGCTTTATAAAACCTAAACAAGACAATATTTACCTCTCTTTTCTCTTCTTCTCCAGCCTGCATTCAGCATCAGTGAAGGGAGGAGGGAGAGAGAGCTAAGAGCCTTCCAAAGGAAGGTCCGGCAGTCCAGCTGCAGTTTAAACCTTCCATGATGTTAGATTACACACTCACTCATTCACACAGACACACAAAAAAACAGAACAGAGAGAGAAACTGACAGGAACGTTCCAAAAGCTCACAGAGGATTGTTAGAAATCCCCAGGCACAAATCATGTTTGCTTGGCTTCCAGATACATGCTAATGGAGGCCAGGTACAAATCATATTTGCTTGGCTTCCAGATAGGTGCTAATGGAGGCCAGGTAAGACTTGCTTTAAGATAACCTAGGCTCAGATCCCCGAACATAGGGGGAAACACTGGCCCATCCTTCCTTCTTGGGGTTGTGAAGACCAAGTTTTTTCCAACTGCTCAAGAGACATCCCAGGGGGGGAGTCTCGGGGTATGGAGGGAGACTGACCAATCCTTTTTCCTGCCCTGACACCAAAATCCCTGTACCTAAAGCGTCCCGGAGACAAGAGCATCCTCAGTCCCGAATGGGGAGCGAACCCAGGGTCTAACAGACCCACACCGGCCTGGCCCAGACCGGAGCGTCCCCACAAGCCTTCTTAGGGCTTGTGGAAGTGAACCCAACTACAGGGAGAGGGGGGAGTTTAAAGGATAAAAGCTTGAGACCTCAGACTTTGTCCCTAGTGGTCGCCATCTGAAGAGGGAAGGGTGATAAGGAGGGGGGGAGGGTAAGTGGTTCTGCCAGGGATGCCTCTCCTGGCATCCAGTCTGGAAGGAATTCACCAGGCTCAAACAGACTTTGAAGCCGAAATTGTAAAGTTTATTGTTACGCTGTAGAGAACAGTGGGCTAGATTCTTATGGAACCTGCAAACTCGCAGAGGCTGCAGGCATAGTTTTAAGGGGTCAATTATGCTAACTAGGTGAGTAAGGGTGGGATCAGGAAGGAGTTAAGGAGTGGTCAGTGCTCAAAGGACCATACACTTTTAATATCAACTGTGCAGGTGTATTGCCCATGATTCACTGGGAAATAGCTCAAGAGGGGGTCTAGCTGGAGGTGTGGTTCTAGGCCTGATACGTCACTAAAGAGTGCCCAGTCTGCCTCCCACCAAGGTCATCAGAGACAGTGTGGGTATATAATTGACTAAGGAGTTACCCTATAGATAAGGTATTGAAGAATTCATGGTGGGGCTGGCCACTCTAACTAAGGGAGATAACATTTACATAACTTATTGTCTCAAGCAGAGATAAACAGGTCATGAGTTGTTGCTGGGCAGAGTGCTGGAAGGGGGAAGGGGCAGAGTCAATGCTCTGAGGCTGGGGGGGTGGAAATGTGATCTTACAGACTGCTTTTACAAATTGATTTTACAGACATAGATCCCAAAGCACCCCATTTACAAACTGATGTTACAGGTTGATACTACAGACATATATACATCACAAGGACCCCATCACAAGTCACACAGGTAATAAGTAATAGGGCTGTGACTCCAACCCCAATTCTGTCCTTTGCCTCCAAATCCAGTGTTCTTTTTCTACTACATCATGTTGAATGAGGACACTGTATCCACCATCCAAACTGATCTGAAAATGTGACTGAGAAAAGGTGCGGAAAAACAACTAGCAGGTTCGAACTACAGGACATTTTATGTGTGTGCCTGTCTACCAGGAAGTAACAATCCCCAAAGAAAAAGTGAGAAGCAGTCCCTTCTCTGCAGTTAATAATAATTCATATTTATATAGTGCTTCAAAGTTTACAAAGCACTACCACAACAACCTTCTGAGTCATGATTCCAATTTTCCAGCTGAGGAAACTGAGGTTCTAAAAGATTATGTGAGTGGCTGGTCGCACAGCTAGTAAATGTCAGTAAGTTTCAAACTCTGAAAGCTCTCTCTCCTGTGCTATGCAGCTTCCCAAAGGGTCTAGCTCCCTTGTTGGAATCACTAGATCTCATAGAGCAGACCACACCTCGGAGCTGTCCATCCTTGTTCAAAATGCTGTTTAAAACCAGGGCAGAGGGCAAACTTCCTGTGTCCTGAAATCAATCATCAAACCCCAGTTATGTTGTTGTGTGAACCATTTATCTGTTCCAAGTCTGAAGGTGCTGTTCCCAGTCTGTACTCCATTTTGTCTGGCTTGAATGCTGAATCCTGCCTGACTTGTTCCTGAACACTCAACACCACCCTCTTGCCCTTTTTGGACCTCTGGATGCCGATTGTTTTGACCACACTGCTGCCTTTTCCTCCTTGTGTAGGTTGGCTCTTTGAATGCCAACCTTGACTACTGTAGCCAGACACCAGACTTTGCTCATTGCATTCTAGCTTTGACTGGATGCTCCAGACTCTGACCTCAGAGTCACTAGTTGAGCCTTCCAGGCCTGGCCCCTCCTGGATTGTTCAATCCCTCAGTCACCACCCTCCCCCCAGCACACTCAGCACCCAGACCAGTCAAGCAAAGGTAATAGCTAGGTAATTGAAGTTTTCCCAGAAGATCAGGTATTTGTTTCCCTTTAAAACTCATATATGCAACCTAAAAGCCTTTTGGGTCAACTGGAATTTCTATGAAAAATTCAAGATATTCCAGTTATTTTTGAACATCATAACTTGTTTTAAAAATGAGAATATGCCTCCACTTCTCTACCTATTAAAATCCTTTTAACAGGAGATAAAGGTCTTCATTCATTAAACAGAGATAAGGTTTAAATACAAATACCTTTGGGTTAGACAATGGTCATTTAAATTCAAAATAAGTTATAAATGACTAATAGCAAATCCCAGGGAGAGGAACTGGAGAGTATTGGCTTCTCAGTGAAGGGGGCAGGGTTGCTGTCTGGAAGCCTCGCAGAAAATGGGAGCTCCAAGGTAAACTTTACAATTCTCAATTCAGCTTTAATTTTACAGTGATCTTATGAAAAATAAACCAGCATATGAAGTTACTTCAAGGAAAAGTAGTTTTACATGTTCCTGTTTTGGGTTGCAAGTAGTAGGAGGCCAGGAACCATGCATCTTTGAAATTCCTTTTGTCCAGCTCCAGGCACAGAGCTCCACAATTAGGTACTTAATACATGTTTTTGATAAGGATACCTAGTTTTCTAAGAAGGAGCTACTAACAACTCTAAGCAGCTTCCCAACTCAAAGCAGTCAATTAGAACATTCCTCTAAAGATGGCCTTATTTCATCTCACCTGATCAGTCAAAATGTTACAGAATAGCCCTAGGTTGAAGATTTTCCTTTTAATAATAATTTTTAGTGATGCTTCATATCAATGTACCAAACTACCCTCAAGTACTCTTATTTTTCATTATGCAAATTAAAATGATTTGGGCAATTCAAAAATGTTTTTTTTTTTCTTAGAATATTCCCAGTACTGGTGCCTGTTAAAAGGGATAGAGACATCTAATTAAGAAATTTTATGAAGAAGACTTCGGTGAGTCCAGAGTGATATCTTGTGACCTTGCCTATTAGCTCTCCATAGCCATATTAAGATCATATCTGTAAGAGGGAATATCCAAGTAAACATGGGTCTCTGTTAGTAGAACACCTACCTTTCTTTCCCAACCCACTCTCAACCTCATCATTTAAATAGGAAGACCATTTAAAGACTATAGCATTCTCATTGCCTAGGGTTAGTTGTCTACACTCATATGAAACTTGGATAGTGAGTAAGTGTGACCTTGTTAAGACAAAGGCCATTAGTCATATCAACTTTGTTACAACCTGACTGCTTACAGGTACACAGAGGGCCAACTGACAAGAAACCTAAAGTTCCTCTGCTTCCCACCACTTTTGATTCTCTGTCTACAGATGAAGGTCTCCTCAAGAGACAAAGCATTTTAGATTTTTCTTGATGGGTTCTTTCTCTCAGAACATATAAGTTAACAGAATCTCAAAGTGTTCTGTAAATCTTAACAAATAATTTTAAGAGGAAGCTGGTGAAGCTAGAAATGGGATCTACCATTTAAGAAGATGGAGTAATCACATATATCATGTCCCAAAGTCCAACTGAAAAGAGGAGTCTGCAATAGAGATGAGACAGTGCATCAGGAGCTTATCCTCACAGGGAATCTTTGAGGATTGTTTCTTTGAAAGAAAGAGCAAAAGAAGAAGGATTGTGAAGAAAAGGACAAAGGGAAGGAAGGAGAGTCCAAGGTTGCTGTATTATTCTAAAGCAAGCCAACCTAATCAGCATTTTCTAAAGTGGGAATTAGGGAATGCTAGAGCTCAGTGATAGCTCATTTTTTGACACAACATTAACCTTTAAATATTGGCATGTACTTATTACGTTTCAGTTGCAATATTTGGAAAGGAAAGACAAGTCATCAGCTAGTAGTCCTTCTTAATTTAATTATGGAATTGGGGTGATCATTTTTGCTTCTCCTGCATAACTTTGGCTGGTCTTTTATGGCACAAATTTTGGATGAGATGATGAAATCATCATGAACAATAAAAGGAAAAATAGCTTGTAAAGAATAACACAATCTAGTGTTGTGAAAAGAGTCCAGACAAAATTAGAGTCAGAGAGACCTGGGATCAAATTCTGACAGAAACTTCCTAGCTCTGTGACCCTGAGCAAGTCACTTTACCTCTCTGAGCCTCAGTTTCCTTAACTATAAAATGGAGTTAATAATACTTGAACTTAGACCTTAATCATTGAAGTTATAATTCATGCTATAAAGGACCATCCAAAGTAATGCAGGAGAAACAGAAATTCAGAAAGTGCTTTATAAACCACAAAGTGCTCTCACAGATGTGAGTACTTTTCTACATCACTGTAGTATGGAGGTGACGCTGGATTCTTGAAAGCTGTGTTAGCAGTATGCAAGTTCTGGCAGGTCATCAGTCCCACTTCCGCTCTTAACTCTCTGGACTTTTTCACCTCCTTCCCAGTAGCCTTTTCACCGTGTAGATGCTTCTACCCTATGATCCTCTTTTCTGATTGATTCTGGTGGCCCAGACCACCATTTCATGGGGTACCTAGGCTACTCCTGGCATCACTCCTGACTCTGGATTTTTTATCTTCCCAGAAGCCTTGCCCTTTGGTACCTTTTCTCCTCCTCCATCCTTCCGGTTCCTTTTCACATGTTCACTCGCCCCCTTAGAACATAAGCTTTTTGAGGATAGGAGCTGTCTTTTTTGCTTGGATTTGTATCCCTACCACTTTGCATGGTGCCTGACACATAGTAAATACTTAATGAATGCTTTAGCTTTCTACCAAATTGGAAAAGTTCTGAGAGATGGACTGTGTGTCTTTAGTCTGAGGACCAACTTAGCTAAGTTTGGAGAGGCTCAGTACAGGAACATTGGACAAATGGGGATGAATTTTTTCAGCCACAGTAACTTCTGAGGTAGCTCAATGGAACCTTGGCACTCAGAAAAACCCGAGGCAAGTCACATTACCTTTAGGAGCTTGTATACTTATATGGAAAAGGGGGGCTAAAAATAGGGTTGTTTCAAGGATCAAAGGAGACCTTCTATGGAAAGGGTTTTATAAACCTTAAAGACTACATAAATGCTAGTTATAATTATTAACTATTACCATGTAGACCATATACAATGTTGAGAAGCTGTGATATGAATTCCAACATGTGTCGTTGAAGAAGTTGTATTATTATTGGTTTGAAGGGGTCTTTCTAGTGCAACTTCTGATTGTACTTTCCCCGTGTTTAATAAAGAAGTAATCAGTGCATCCAGGCATGCCATTTATATGCATTTCGATGATCCAAATATTAAGTATACAAAAAAGTGATCTTCAGGCCACATCATCAATGGTGTGTGTGTGTGTGTGTGTGTGTGTGTGTGTGTGTGTGTTTATCAGATCTGTGATTTCTTCAATATAGGGAACTCCCAGTGAGGAACTTCCTATAACAATACAAATCATTACTCTGCCCTTTGCAGTTTTAGACTTGCCTGGGGCACTGAGGTAAGTGATTTGCCTGGGTTTTCATAGTCACTGTATTTGTGTCACAGGCAGACCCTGAACCGAGCCATCTTGATCTGACTCCAAGGCCAGCTTTCTGACTACTTTTCCATGTTCTCTCTTAGCAATGCATTTTGAGGGTAAAAAGTCTGACCTTAATTCAAGTTAGGCACTGTTTGGAGTCAAGGGGCAGCCAGGTGGTACTGCAGTGGCTAGAGCACTGGGCCTAGAATCAAAAAGACTTCTCTTTGGGAGTTCACATGTAGCCTTACATGCTTCCTGGCTTTGTGACCCTGGGCAAGTCACTGTTTACCTAAGTTTCTTCATCTGTAAAATGAGCTGGAGAAAGAAATGGCAAACTGTTCAGTTACCTTGCCAAGAAAACCCCAAATAGGATCAGAAAAAGTTGGACATGGCTGAAAAAAACTCAACAGTTCAACAACAAATTGCTTGGAATCACAACATGATTTTCTTGTGGTGGTACATTGAAAGGCATGGAGGAATGTGGTTTTAAAAATATTCAAGTATACCTGAAAACTATGATCAAAAAAAAGAACCTAGAAATCATCCTTCAAGAAATTCTCAAGGAAAATTGCCCTGATGTTTTAGAACCAGAGGGCAAAATAGAGATTGAAAGAATCCACAGATTACCTCCTGAAAAAGATCCCCAAAAGAAAACTCCTAGGAATATTATAGCCAGGTTACAGAATTCCCAGATCAAGGAGAAAATTTTACAAGCATCCAGGAAGAAACAATTTCAATATTGTGGAAACACAATCAGGATAACACAGGATCTGGCAGCTTCTACACTGAGGGATTGAAGGGCATGGAATATGATATTCTGGAGGGCAAAGGAGCTCGGATTAAAACCAAGAATCATCTACTCAGCAAAAGTGAATATCCTCTTTCAGGGGAAAATATGGTCATTCAGTGGAATAGAGGACTTTCAAGCATTCTTTTTTTTCTGAGTTAAACATTTTATTTTTTTTAAACACATGCTTTGTTAACTTCTGTTTTACATCATTCATTTCCGCCAGATTTCGAGTTACAATCATTTCCCCCCATTATTCCCCTACCCAACCTCCCATAATAGCAGTCCCACAAGATATCGCTTCCTCCAATCTGCTCTCTCCCATACCCCCTTCGACTTTTCCATTAGAGGAAGGTGAATCTTTGTGTCCCAATGCCTGCACATCTTATCTCCCAATTATAAGCAAAAGACTATTAATAATAGTATTTATATATATTTGAAACATTTAATGTTGAGACCTTGAATTTCAGATCCATTTCCTTCCTCCCTTGTCACCCATTCCCTCTGGGGAGATAAGTAATTCAGTATATGTTGTACATGTCTAGCTATGCAAAACATTATCATAGTAGATATATTGTACAAGGCTGCTTATAATTCCCTCCCACTCATCCCACCCCCCACCTGGTCCATTCCCTACATGATCCTGTCCCTCTTCTATAGTGGGTACTTCCAACCTCCCCTCCCCCCAAGGATGCCCTCCCATCCATCATCCCTCCTCTCATCCCCCTTCCCCCTATTCTGCTGCAGGTTGAGATATCCCATTTAGTATGTATGTCATTCTCTCCCTGAACCAAATTCAATGAGAATGTGGTTTTGCCTTTTTTTTTCCTTCCTATTCTCCCTCTCCCTTGTAACCACTTCCCCTTGCTTCTTCTACATGAGATAGTTTACCCTACCCTGTCTCTCCCCATCTCCTCTTGCCACTTTCCTCTCTCACCTCATAATTTCATCCCTTGAGTATTCTCCCTTCCCAACAGATTCAACCTATGCCCTCTATCCATATATAACTGTAACCATATACACACACATTCACATATGTATTTATATGACCACATACCCTTCTTCCATTATTTTCATAGTGAGAAAGATATCATCAGTCACAGTTATTGCTTTTCCATATAGGAATGTAAATAGTTCAACTTTGATAAGTTCCTTTTGATTTCTTTTCCTGATTACCTTCTCAGGCATCTCTTCCTTCTTGTGTCTGGATGTCAAATTTTCTATTCAATTCTGGTTTTTTCCTCAAGAATGCTTGAAAGTCCTCTATTCCACTGAATGACCATATTTTCCCCTGAAACAAAATACTCAGTTTTGCTGGGTAGGTGACCCTTGGGTTCATTCCCAGTTCTTTTGCCCTCTGGAATATCATATTCCATGCCCTTCGATCCCTCAGTGTAGAAGCTGCCAGGTCCTGGGCTATTCTGATTGTGTTTCCACAATATTGAAATTGTTTCTTCCTGGCTGCTTGTAGTATTTTCTCCTTGATCTGGGGATTCTGGAACCTGGCTATAATCTTCCTGGGAGTTTTCTTTTTGGGATCTTTTTCAGGAGGTGATCGGTAGATTCTTTCAACCTCTATTTTGCCCTCTGGATCTAAAACATCAGGGCAATTTTCCTTGAGAATTTCTTGAAGGGTGATTTCTAGGTTTTTTCTTTGATCATGGCTTTTGGGTAGTCCAATAATTTTTAAATTGTCTCTCCTGGATCTATTTTCCAGGTCAGTGGTTTTTCCCGTGAGATATTTCCTTTCAAGCATTCTTAATGAAAAAACCAGAGTTGAATAGAAAATTTGACATTCAGATACAAGAAGCAAGAGATGCTTGAGAAGGTAAACAGGGAAAAGAAATCATAAGGAACTTATCAAAGTTGAACTATTTACATTCCTACATGGAAAAATAATAACTGTAACTGATGAAACCTTAGTATGAAAATAGTTGAAGAAGGGTATATGGGCATATAAATACATATGTGAATATGTGTATATATGTGTACAGATGTACATAGTTATAGGGCACAGGTCAAATTTAATAGGAAGGGATGATACTTAAGAGGTGAAATCAAGAGGTGAGAGAGGAATATAATGAGAGGAGATGGGGAGAAACAGTATATGGTGGACTATCTCATATAGAAGAGGCAAGGGAAAATGGTTACAATGGGGGTGAAGAACAGGAATGCAAAAAGGCAAAACCTTGTTCTCATTGAATTTGGCTCAGGGAGAGAATGACATACATACTACATAGTTATATCTCACCCTATAGGAGAGTAGGGGGGAAGGGGATGAGAGGGGGGATGATGGAAGGGAGGATGGTAGGGAAGGGAGGGAGGGAAGTTGGAAGCACCCACTTTTGAAAAGGGACAGGATCAAAGTAGGGAATAGACCAAATGGGAGGTGGGATAGGAGGAAGGGAAATATAGTCTTTTACAATTTATCTACTATCTACTACAATTTATCTACTATGGTGGTGTTTTGCATAACTACACATGTACGACATATGCTGAATTGCTTGTCTTCTCGGTAATGATAGGTGACAAGGGAGGAAGGGAATGAATCTGGAAACTGAAGTTTTAAAATAAAATGTTTTAAAAATATATAAATACTATTATTAATACCATTTTACATGTAATTGGGAAATAAGATATACAGGCATTGGGACACAGAGATCCACCTTGCCCTACTGGAAAAGTAGAAGGGGTTATGGGAGAAGATATGGGAGAGAGAAATTGGATGAGAGGATATCCTTTGGGACTGCTGTTCTAGGGTGGTGGGTGGGGGAAAAATGGGGAAAATTATAATTCAGAATCTGGCAGAAATGAATGATGTAAACCAGAAGTTAATAAACATTTGGAGAAAAAATATTCAAGTGGGAAGTACTCATGAGATCGGCTTCTCACTTTTGTGTTTTCACAAATATTTGTTCACCCCATCCTGAAGAATTACAGCAAATGTGAATTCTGATGCACTTACATACAGAAAATCTATGTTTTTTTTCCTCTGACTAGATGTGGTACAAGAGCATGAAGAAGTCAGCATAATAGTTTATAAACTCCACGTCAGCCATATTCCTTTCAATTTGTGCACTCACATAGTGCTAATTTCTAAAAATTCTAAAAATACCAGCCAACATTTACCAAGTCATTGCTGTGTACTAGGTGAAACACAGGGCCATAGAGAGCAGGAGGCATGCCTCCTAGCCTCATGGAGCCTATAAAAGCTTCCCTGACCATCATCCCCCTAAATTAAAGCAGAGGCAGTAGCTAGAAAGAGAATTGATTTATTTACACTCACAAATAAATCTGACCTTTTCTGTTGTTAATCCCGTCACAAACAAATATTAAAATCGAGGCGGCATGCTGAGCACTGATATTTATATATGTCCCGGTATCATATTCTTACTGCCTATCTCAGGATTGTCGTAAGGACCGACTGAGATGATGCACAGAAAAGCTCTTGGCAACCACGAAGGGCTAGAAGAATGAACTGCTATTATTAATAAGGACAGCAGCTAGATTTCTTCAAGAGAATATTTTAATATATATATTTTTCCAGAGAAATATGGATGTCAGTATTAGAAGTAGAATGAGCAAATACAATAGTTGCTACCCAAATATGATTGAGAAATCAAAGATATTTATACATGGAATGTTTATATTTCAGTTGCTCAACAGTTTATTTTCTTAGAAATTTTGATGTTTCATGTCCCTAGGTGTGTCCAATGAGCTTATATGTTTCAAATCTGATACTTTATGATTGGATTATCTGAAACCCAAATGTGGCTTTGTATGACATAATTAATTAACAAGCATTTTTGTTCTTATGCAATTGACTGGTGGAGGAGTCTTTAGGGAGAGAAAGGAAAGAGAAGAGATATAAGAAAAAAGGGGAGGCTGGGTGGTGCAGTGAATAGAGCACCAGTGCTGGAGTCAGGAGGACCTGAGTTCAAATTTGGCCCCAGACACTTAACACACACACCGACACACAAAAAAAAACTAGCTGTGTGACCTTGGACAAGTTACTTAACCCCAACTGCCCTCCAAAAAGAAAAAAAAGAAATATAAGAGAAAGGCAAATTACATGGAACAAACACTTTACTAGAAGTTGGAAGACATCTAGTTCTATTACTGACTTACTAGCAGTATGAGCTATGAGATCTCAGAGTCTCTACTGTCTTAATCTATAAGATGACAATAGGAATTATTGTACCTCATAGGGTGTGATATCTGCAAAGATTTTGTATATCATTGTGTAGTTACAATGGGGAGGTGTCATTATTAATGGGAGCTGGGGATGTTTAGCTTGGAAAAGAGATTTAAGGGGCACATGATGTTTCATCCACACCATGAAACCACTGGAAAACACCTGCAAAGTAACATGTTACCAGACATGCTGACATCAGAGAATTACAACAGATTTGGCAGAATCCCTTGACTTTGATGGTAGATTTATAGGTAGGGGTTGTTTGGTTTTAGGAGCTTTCAGTTCACAGTATCCCAATTCAGCTGAGTAAATGTTACTAATGATAAACAATGGATAGGTTGTCTTTGTACCATAATGCTTTGAAAGCAATCTCATAATACACTTCATATCAAAGAATTGAGTAAAATGTTAGAACTGAATAAAATCTTATTCATTTATATTTGACATGACTTTCATTGGGTACATACAACATAGTGTATTATGAGCAAAAGCTTTAGAGTCAAAAGATCTGGTCTTGAATCTTGGCTTTGCAGCATCCTACCTGTGCAACTCCTTCCCTTCTCTGAGTCTCAGTTTCCTCATCTGTAAAATGAGAGGATTGGATTAGATTCATAGAGTGTTTCTAGCTTTAGATCTCATGAACAATTTAGTTTTAATTGGTTACATTTTTGACATCCTCTGGCTGGGGTGTATAACAAGGAAGCCTGATAGTAGATGCACAATCCAACTAACAGATTGGTCCTATCACTGTAAAGGAGTAAGCAAGAGACCACAGACAGATTCAAAGGGACAAGCCAGTGGTCTTCCTGTTTGGACAAGAATAAAAATGGTGAGCACGAGATTGCCAAGTTAGGCATTCAGTGAATCTATATTCTGCTGTGACAAACAACAAATTCAGATGTCAAATAGAGTCTTTGTAACATGGAGGTAGTTGGAACCCCCCCAAACACAGACATTCTATGGCTCTGTCATTGTCTGTACTGAGTTTGCTTCTCTTTAAATAAGTGGATGGTGGAAAATGTGCTGATTCAGAATTTTTCCTAGGTAAAGTCACAAACATGATTTATTTGGGACATTATGTTTATTTTCAAAGTTTTCACTTTTATCCACAGGGTCTGCTGTGGTTGAGCCTAATGGATTGCATCACTGTGGATTTTGTTAATAAGGGAGGTAAACATCCTAGCCATTTTTTAAACTGAAAATGCTTGAACTCTTCATCTTCTCTCAGCATTGTGAGAAACTGTTCTCTTGAGACACCAAGAGAAAAAAGAAATCTTGGAACCAATCCTGAAGCAGGGGAATAAATCAGAGGCAGTATCACTGTCATCTTGTACCCTGAGATAAAAAATGCTAATCAATTACTGAGAAAAATCGGACCACCATGAAAAAAGAATCTTTCAGAATGATCAATAAATATATTGTTAGTCTTTAACCATAACCTGTGAATTACCCAGTTTCCTTAAATCCCCCAGGATGCCAAATGATCTTATCCTTTGCTCATTGTTCTCCTATGGAGATACAAAGAAGTGAGATAGAATAAATCTTTGAGGGTGTTCTAGTTTGGGGGAAGCTATTAGATTGAGAAGCCCCTGAAAGACCATTCTAGAATTAAAATAAGGGAATTTTAGCCAAGGAAGAAAATGATTGGTGAATCCAAACCTGTCAAGCCTTTGAAACAGACATGAGCCTCTCACTGCAGTTAAATGCTTTTTCAGCATGGAAGAAAAATGCACCCCTAGGCTCATCCACCTAATTGGCTATTTGGCCACACTTTTCAATATCATATATGCACTGGTAAATCTAACTCTATGAGAGAGAATAGAAAGAATGGCATTTGAATACGTGTCTGAAGATTAAAAAATCAGAAAAAAAAAGTCTAATACAGTGAACTCAACCTGGTTAATTAAATACAGTCATGTACTAAAAAGCAAGATCACTAAGACAGGACTTACAAGTAATTTGACATATCAAGTATTATCCATACTTATGCACCTATACCAATTTTCTTGTATATTTTCAGGGATGTAGAAATCACTTGAAATTCTAACAGGAATAGTGATTTGATCTGATGTGAGTGAAGTCCCTAATTTATAGCTCTATAACTCATTCTCGTTCTCTACCTCTCAAGGCCAATAGCCAATTCCAGAGACAAGCACATCCTAAGCTTAAGGCAGACAGCAAATTCACTTCCATAGATGGCCCTCCTGACCAGAGGAAGCTCAGCCACAAGGCACATCTGCTTTGTGAAGTACTGGGTCTTCCTGACTTCTGGGGTTATTCAGTTCAACAAACATTTATGAAGCCCCTACCACGTGTAAGACATTGTGCTAAACATACAAAGACAAAAGCAAAATAGTCCCCCCTCTTGGAGATTTTCAATTCTACTGAGGAAATGTGTCCTGCATACAAATAAAGAATATACAAAGTGGTTAGTCAACGGGCATTTGTTAGACATCTACTGTGTTCCAGGCAAATTCATTTCAAGAAGTATATACTAACAAGTGGTGGCATCAGGAAAGACCTGATATAGGAGGAAGCACCTGAGCTGGACTTTGAAGAGAGCTGATTTTAAGAAGCCTCTTGGGAAAGTAGCACATCAGCACAGAGGTCTGAGGAGATGGGATGTTTTGTGTGTGTGTGTGTGTATGTGTGTGTGTGTGTGTGTGTGTGTGTGTGTGTGTGTTGGGGGGAGAGGCTGGGAAGGGGAGAATAGCTAGTAGTCCAAATAAACTGGAACAAAAGTGATTTTATCCTAGAGGTACTAGGGAGCCAATAAGAATTTCTGAGTCAGTGAATGACTTGATCAGATCTAGTTATTTTTTAAAAAATATGTGTGTACATACATAATACATATATATGTGTGTGTGTGTATGTGTGTGTGTATGTGTGTGTGTGTGTGTGTGTGTGTGTGTGTGTGTGTGTGTGTGTGTGTGGAGGGTACATTGAAGAGAAGAGGAACTGGAGACAGGGAGTCTCTTGAGACTTTTTCATAAGAAGCTTTAGCTTTCCAGCCTAAGGTTAGAACCAAATCTGATGATATTTCTCATGCCTTAGGATTGACTCATTGCTGTGAGCCTGACTGACTCACGAGCATTCTGGATTTAAATGACTCCTTGATTTTTGTACAGGAATTCTGATATTACTTATACCCTGAAAAGGCAATGTTGGGAACCAAAGTCCCTACTTTGTTCCCAGGTTGGGAATTGAATTTATTCATTGACACTGTCCTCCAAATCACAGCATTTAGAATTGGAAGGGACCTCAGAATCCATTTGTAGCTGCAAGGAATCCCCACTATAACAGAGTCAACACGTGATGGTTTAGCCTTCACTGAAATGGAGCCTCTTGAAGTATTCCACTTTGGAGCAGCTCTCTTGTTAGGAAGTTTCTCTTGACATCAGGCCCAAATTGGCATCTTTGCATCTTCCAGCCACATAATAGCCCTTCAGACACTTGAAGCTATCTATCAAGTCCCCTTTAAATCTTCTCTTCTTCTGGCTAAACATACCAGTTCTTTCAACTGATCTCCATATGGCATGGACTAAAGCCCTTAACCAATCCTGGTTGTCCTTTTCTGTATGATCACCAGTGTGCCAATGTTGTTGCTAAACTGTGGTGCTCAGGACTAAACAAAATTCTCCACATATGTTTTGAACAGAGTGGGGCCAAGTACATAGAGGCTATTATTTCCTTCCTGGAAGCTGGGTCTGTCTTAATGCAGACCAAGATAGCGTTAGCCTTGGGCTTCCACATCCCACCACAGTCTTGTATTGAGCTTTCAGTCTACTACCACCTCCAGATCTTTTCCAGACAAATTATGATCTAACCATATCTCTCCCTTCTTGTACTTGTAGGGTTCATTTTTGAACCCAAGTCAGACTTTACATTTAGTCCTGTTGAATTTTACTAGATTTAGCCCAGTGTCAGCCTGTCAAGATCTCCTCTTATCTAGCTGTTTTTGGTTGCTTTCCTTTTCAGTTCTCCAGATCAGTCTTCATCAAGGATTGGCTGTCATTGACTGTTATCACTTTTGGATGCTATGTAGTTAAATTGTGGGTGGAGGAAGGGCAGAAAGGAAGGAGCCAAGCTCCAAGAAAGGTACTGGCCTCTTACTCTGAGGATGCCTAAGAGAGCAAATAAATGCAGTGAGAGCAAGAACTACCTGAGACACAATCCCCACAACCTTTCAAATATGGAAATGCTAGCAATAGCAATAAGAGAAAGAAATGATAAAGAGAAGGTAGAACTATCCCTGTTTCCTGATGATATAATCGTTTACTTGGAAAACCCTAGGAAATCAACAAAGATACTAAATGAGAACATTAATAGCTTCAGCAAAGTTGCAGACTATAAAATAAATCTTCACAAATCAACAGCATTTCTATGTAATAATAACAAAACACAAGAAGCAATAACAGAAAGAGAAATCCTATTCCAAATAACTACAAAAGGCATGAAATATCTGGGGATCAACCTTCCAAAGCACACAGAAGACTTGAACAGATTAAGTTACAAAGCATTCTTTAAAGAAATAAAGAACAACGTAAATAGCTGGAGAAATATCCACTGCTCATGGCTAAGCTGTGCCAATATAATAAAAAGGACAATATTAGCAAAATGAATTTACATTTTAATACTATACCAAACAAATCACTAAGAGAATACTTCAGAGTTTTGTAGAATAATGACAGCATTATTTGGAAAAACAAAAGATCTAGAATATCAAGGGAAAATGATGAAAGGAAGTAAGGATGAAGAAGAAATACTACTTCCAGACCTCAAGTTATGTTATACAGCAGCAGTCACCCAAACCATCTGGTGTTGGTTAAATAAGAGAGAGATAGATCAGTGGAACTGACTAGACAAGGGATATTTAGAAACAATAGAACCAAATAACCCACTATTTGATAAAGTAGAAAATACGAGTTACCTAGGGAAAAACTCCCTATTTGATAAAAACAGCTTGGAAAAATGGAAAGCAGTCTGGCAGAAATTAGATTTAGACTAATACCTTACACTGCATTCCACAATACATTCTAAATAGCCATGTTACCTTAATATTAAAGATAATACTTTCAAAAAATAGAAAAGAAACATATCATGCATCTCTCATAGCTACAGATAAAAGACGTATTCTTCACTAAATAAGAGAGGCAATTACGAAAGATAAAATAATTAACTTTGATTACTTGAAGCTAAAAACTTTGGCATAGTTAACCTTAAGGCATCTAGGATGAGAAGGGAAGTGGTCAAGTGGGAAAAATCTTTGTTTCAAATTTCTCCGTATCCAAGATATATAAACAATAAAGAAATATATAAATATAAAATAAACATAGATATATAATATATAATAAATATAATATAATAAACATAATATAATAATATAATATAATATATACAATATTCCCCAAGAAATAAATGGTCAAAGGATATGAACAAAAAGTTCTCAAAAGAAGAATGGCAAAGTACTCACAACCACATGAAAGAATATTCCAAATCACTAATGATAAGAGAAATGCAAATCAAAACAATTCTGAGGTTTTTACCTCACACCCTGCACATGGGCAAAACTAACCCAAAAAATGGCAAGTCAATGTTGGAGGGGTTATGGGAAGATAAGTATACTAATTAAGTATTAGTAGAACTGTGAGATGGTATAACCATTTTGGAAAATAATTTGGAATTATGCAAATAAAGTAACTAAAATGTTCATACCCTTTGAAGTAGCTTATACCCCAAGGAAACCATTGGTAACAAAAATGTTCCTATGTGCTCCAAAATATTGATGGCAGTACTTTTTGTGATAGCTGAGAATTGGAAACAAAGTAAACGTCCATCAACTGGGAAATGACTAAATAAATTGTGGCACATAAAAATAATGGAATCCTACTGTGCTATCAGGAATGATGTGTGATGAATACAGAGAAGCATGGAGAGGTCTCTATGAACTGATGCAGAGTAAAGTAAGCAGAGTCAAGAAAACAAAAACACAATAACTACAACAATGTAAATAGGAAGAACAATGACACACCAAAAAATCAAAAGTAAATATTACGACACCATGAAGATCGTGTTAGACTCAAATGAAGAGATATGAGAAGACAACCCCAACCCACCCCTTCATGGAGGTGGGAGGTCCACAGATATTAACACATTGCACATATTTTTGGACTTTCTCAATTTATCAATCCATTGTGCTGACTTTTTTTTCTCTCTAAAAAAATACTGTTTGTCATATAGGATGAGTCTTGGAAAGGAGGATGGATACATGGGATACTAGGGTGATAGAAGAAACAGAAAACATAAATAAAAATTGTTTTAAAAAAGAAACTAAAATGCTTTCGGAGTGATGGACTGACTTGAACTTCACAATTTTCATATGATACAGGTGGTATAAATATTATCATCCCTTATTTATAGGTGAAAAAATTAAGGCTCAATCAATGAACATTTATCATGTTAGGTGCTGCTCTAGTTTCTTAGGGATACAAAGACACAATTGAAGACAAAATTAGAAAGCACTTGCCCTTAAATAGCTTATATTCTGTCAGGGGAGGAAACACATACACATGAGACAACACATACATGATGTATGTAAAATAAATATAGGCTAATTTTGGTTTTAAGTATATCTTCATTCCATTCTCTGAGACATGAAAAGACTTACCCAAGATCTTAGAGCAGGTGAGTGGGAGTGCCAGAACTCTAGCCCAAGGCTCTTTCCTTTGTATGATGTGGAAGAGTTTGTAAGCTCTAAAGTACTATACATATGTAAGATATTCATAGAGCAGGTGAGTGAGGGTGGGCCAGAACTCTAGCCCAAGGCTCTTTCCTTTGTATGATGTGGAAGAGTTTGTAAACTCTGAAGTACTATACATATTATATAAGATATTGTTGTTATTTTTACTTGGTAATATACTTGGAATCTGAAGAGACCTAGGTTTAAATCCTAGTTCTGACATTTAGTAACTGTGACCTTAGGTAAGTTATTTTACTTTTCTGAGTCTTAGTTTCCTCATCTGTAAAATGGGAATAATAATCTTTTTTGTATCTACCTGACAGGATTGTTGCAAGGCTAAATAAAGTATTTTGCAAACTTTAAAGCTCATTATAAACACCAACTATTATTAATATTATTCTTTATATTTTGGTTCAAATAAATCTTTTTATTAGAATAGTGTTCTCAGCAGCAGATTTATTTAAAATGGAGTGAAACAGGCAGGATTTAACCATATAGGAACTTCATTTTTTCTATAGGATTTTTTAAATGGGAAAAGCAAGATAACCTAATTTACCATTTACCATTTGGATTTGATTGTATTCCCTCCATTTCCCCCTCTTTTCAGGGGCAATACAGAAATCATGCCCACAGATGCTTGGATAGCTGCAGTTTCAATTCCCCTTGACTGATGTGAATGCCTGGGATGGAATAAATGGTGAAGTGTCAAGATGCACTTGGATTATGCAGCATTGCTTCTTAGAGCAACATGCTCTGCACATACGCCCTCTGCATTGACGTGGACACAGTCATGGCTGTGTCGAGCTTCAGAGCTAGAAGGTTAAAGAGCCTAGTGACAGAAAGTGAATCACTGTATTAGCCTTATTTTTGTTTTGCAATCTGTTGGCTTGGCTCTGGAGGGGAAAGAGTAATGATTGCTAACTGCCTTTCTCTAAATACCACAGACAAAGCTATGGCAACAGACAGACACAAATGCTGCTAAGCCTCCTGGTTGCTGGATTTGCCTGGGAGCAACTGCATTATTTTAATTATCTGGGCCTCATAATTAACGAGAGCTACTGGAGCACAGGAAAATCCCCCAAGCTTCAGCTTTGATACATTCTGGTCTGGTTGATGGAGCAAGAGTTAGATGGGAAGATGGACGTAAACTCCCAGCGTACAATGCAGAACCACACAGCCATCCATCAATTGGCCCCCATTATTGTGGGTGCACTAAATCCAAGGAAGTACAAAATTGCTGTTGAGCAATGATCTGTTTCTTGTTTTTCCAGGAGTATATTTTATCGGGCAAATGAGAAGCAGGCAGAGCTAGTCCATTAGATGAAGTGTATAATGTCAAGAGGGGAAATCATCCCCAGCACAGAGAAGTTTTGATCGGAAATGCTGTCATTTTGTTATACAACTTTCCCATTTGCTAGTGGATGATAAGTAAATAAAAGCCTTTGGGCTATGTTCCCACCCTGCTTATTTTTTATCATCAAGTTAGAAAAGCAAATGGTCAAAAAGTTGACCCACTTGGTAAAATTTTAAGCTAAAAGCTCTATATGTGCATCTATTTATGACAGAAATATTGGCAGCAACTAGAGAAGGAATTTATTGAAATGGATGCTAATGGGTGTTGCTGAGATGGCCCCTCTTCCTAGTCAGGCAGATATACCACAGTAAACCAAAAGCATGCTTCAGGAGCTGTTGTCCATTGGTTCATAGGATTTCATACCTGGAAATCTAGATTTAACAGCACAGGAGAGTGAGGTACATAGAAGGAAAGTGGCCACAATGTCACCCAGCATGATAGTGACAAATCCAGGACTAGAGTCTTATCTCCCATGTTTATCCCAGGGTGCTTACTGCCTTCCCTCTAAGATACTTCAAATGTATTCTCATAAAGCTTACAGGGCTACATTCATTCAAACATAAAAACAATTAGATTCTTTAGTTATAGACAACAAATGCATGGTACTCAATGCTTATTACTGATAATTACTCAACAGATGGCATTATACTTCCTAGCTTATATGATGTATAGTAGTGTACAAATGGTAGAGTGAAACAGAATCTAAGCTGTCAATTACACTCTAAGATACTGTGGCAGGATAATTGATGGATTAGTGGGAGCTTACTGTTGTTGCTGCATATCACTGGGCTTTATTCTTCTATTTTCTGCATGAACATTAACAACACTAGCTCAAGGCCTTACCTTAAGTCCCTTTGGGCTCTAAAGACACTGGTGAATTCCTGCACTGGAGTAGGGGCAAAAGATCCCTTCTAATAAACCAGTGCTTTGAGGGATCTGTGATCTCCTTGATGTGGGGATTCCCTCCATCAGTGCAAATTACAATCCATATGTACTTTACAGAAGATTCTAGAGGCATTTCTCTAGATTTTTTTTTACATTTTGTAAGTACCAGTGAAAATGTAGGGTCATTCACCTGATAGTTTTTGCTTCTACTACCTGAGCATCTCACTTCCTTTTCAGATTATGTATTTCCTTGGTAATATTCCTTATTCCACTTCTTCCACATAGATGGATTTATGCTGCAACCTACTGTGTCCATCATGGGACTCCCTATTGAACTTTGGGTCACTTGTAACACATTCTTTAAAGATCATGGTCTTCAAGATTACTAACTATATAAGACCCATAAATTCTGAGTGCAAATGATATTATAAGCTTCAGTACCTTATTTGAAAGTCAATGCTGTCAGACCTGAGAGTCAAGTAGTGACTTCTATACAAGTGAGAGTCTATCTTGGTCTTTAACAGTAGCCATATGACTTAGAAAAGGAGTTTCATAGAGAAAATAGGCCTACTAGTAATTCATAGATTAATAAGCTTTTTATTATGGTGCATTGTAACTTGCATAATGGGAAGCTCTAGGCCCAAAACAAATCACCCAAGGGCAGGAACAACAAAGCAGGAGCAATGAGGGAAAAGGAGTTCTAAGGCAAAGATATACTTAGGTTTCAATTGCTGAGTGAGTCAGTTGCCAGAGCCTTGGGTACTCTGGATTTCAGGCTAAAGTAGGAAGAGAGGGAATCAGGGATGGTTCTCTGGAAAATTTCAGACTCATCACACCCAGGCTCCATCAAGCTGCCTACCACTCCTTCTCCTCCGTGTTGTGATGGCTAGGTTTTCATATTCTCCTCTCTTCATAGAGTTTTGTTTCTTTATAGAAATGGGAAACCATTTCTAGTTCCCTCTTCACTCCAAATGTCATAAGTATATAAAAACTAGCCAGGGCACTTTTATCACAAGTGTGGAATAGTATCTAAACCATGAGACCTGTCTTCTGCCCATCATCCTTACCCTCCACAACTCACTTATTTTTCTCTTGCTACAACCTTAGACTCTGACCCTTGGACTGTCCTAGGCCCTAATAGTTATGATTCCAAGCTTACCTTTCTCAAGACTAGGCCTATGCAGTAATGTCCTGATTATGTATTTATATGTATATATCCAAACCATGCTACTATACCTCTTTATTCTTCACTCTCCCCTTTCCAGCTCCTCTTTATGTATTATCTTCCCCCAAGAGAATGTAAGTTCTTTGAGGGTATCGACTTCTTGTATGTGTGTCCTCAGTACCTAGCACACAATATGCATGCTTTATCTTTCATTCATTCAGTTGATAAGGCTGTTTATATAAGAATGTGGCTTGCAGAGTGTTTACACAAGGACTCGAGGGGGCAAGGAAGTGAGTAGGAAGTTTATTGCCTTTTAATTGTTCCGTCCCAAGATAATTTCAGGCTGTCTCAGAGTAGCTGTTGGAGGTAATCGATAGCAATTTCCCATAAGGGCCTGGGCTAGACTTGAACTCTTCTGCTGTCAGCTCTGTTCTGCCTCTCTGAGTACCTGCTCTCTGTTTAGATGTCCCATTTTCAATCTCAGTATGTTCCAAATCATATCCATCAACTTTCTCCTCAATCTATCTCCCTTCTCCAATTTATTTATTAAGGTTAATGGATTGATTTGTTTGTTTGTTTATCTATTTATTTATCTTTGGCTGTTCTTCCCTCTCCTTTACCATCATTCCTCCTCTACGTCTCATATCTAGGCACAAAGTATGGTTCCTTCCTCCTTTGAAATGCATTTTAGATTCATCCTTCTTTCTCTCCTAACTGCCAAAGCTTATCCCCATTCCAAAATTACCTCTCATTTGTCTATATTTTGTATTTATTTATTATGCCTACGTGTTGTTTCACATGATATAATGCAAGATCCTTTTTGTCTTTGTATCTCCCAAACCTAGAACAGTGCCTGGTATATAGCAGGTGCTTAATAAATGCTGGTTGATCAATTGGTTGATTAGAAATGGCTCTAACTGAAGAGTGAATGAATGAATTAATGAAAAAAAATCTATTAAGTGCTTACTATATACTAGGAACTGTGCCAAGTGGGCAAGCAAACAAGATAATCCTTGCCTTCAAGAAACTTACATTCTAATAGAGGAGAACAATATACAGAGGAGAGTCATGGGCAAGGAGTGGTGTTTTGAACATAGGAGTTATAGGACTAAAAACTGGATTCATAGATGTAGCCTTAGTGAAAATGGTAATGTTATTTTGAGCATAGAAGCCCTCTGTCTCTCAAATGGAAGAGACCAGGATTGAGGAATAGGGAAAAGCTCCCCATAGGCCTTATTTTAGTACCCAGGGAGGCAACTATGCTACAGTTGGAAATATTTCCAGAGCTCAACAAAGCTTTCCCCTGTGCTCTTACCTCAGAGACTGCATTGCTCTGAATCTTTCCCTCATATCTAGCTCTACAAGCCATTCAAAGGCAGGGCCTCCTCTAGGGTGTGGGAGCAGTCTCAGGAACTCACTGAAAGGAAGTTTTCTTGCTTTCTGTGCTGGGGGTGGGGTACCTCCAAGGAATCCAGAGAAGAACTCCTCTGACTACTAGCTCAGCATAGAAGCCCAGCTCTGGCCAAAGTTTGCCAGTCAGTCAATGAGCATTTCTTTAAGCCCTTTCTATGAGTCAGACACTGCACTAAGTACTAGCAAATAAAAAAGGAAATTGCTTACTAGAGAAACAAAAACACTTTTCCTGTCTTCAAGGAGTTCATAATTTAATTGGGGGAGACAACATGATCTTACATACCATATTAAAATGCATATATATACATACATACACACATTTGTGTATATACATTATATAATATATATATATATATATATACTCTATATAGTTTGCCTTCCCTGAGATTACTTCCTATATGTTCTATGTAAGTGTATGTATATAATTATACATATACATATACATGTATGTATACATACACACACATCCCTTCCATTTACATTCTATATATATAGTATGTAAATGGAAGGTAATCTCAGAGGGAAGGCACTAGCAATTGGGGGAGAGAAGTGTGAGGAGGTATATTAGGAAGAACTTCTTTTAGAAGCTAGAGTTTGAGCTGAATCTGGAGGGAAACCAAGAGGCAGAGATAATTAGGCCAGTGGCCATAAACATTTATTAAGTGCTTACTATGTGCCAATCACTGTGCTAAATGCTGGAAATACAAATACAAGCAAAAGAAAGACAGTCCCTTCACTCAAGGAGTTAGCATTTTAACAGGGGAAGAAAACACATAAAAAGGAATTGAAAAGGGAAGGGATAAAAAGAGGCGAAGATTGGGGGAGGGAGATGGAAAGGTACCCAGGTTGGGGCCTAGTGAAAAAATCCAGAGTCACAAGCACAGCTAGGAGGAGAATGAAACTTGGACAGTCTGGGCTCATCCCCAAAATAGACACCTTAAAAGGAACTCTTCAATAGGAAATAGGAGATGGGATGACTGAAGAGTGTTACAGGATGAGAAGGCAGCAGAGTCTCAGTGACAAAGTCCAGAGGGTTAGGAGAGAGAGGATTCCGGACATGGTTGGTCCCCCAAAGAAAAGAATCAGGTTGTAGCAGCACACAGACGCTATCTTCTAGCGTCTTCTAGCGTCTTCTAGCATTTTCTGGATACAGAGCTACTCTGGCATTATACAACTGTATAATAGGGCATGTAGTCTTTTTAAAAAAGGATGGTCAGATAGATTACTTTTAAGATTGTTACCCCTTAAATATTTGGTCCAGTATAACAAGAAACCTCCACTAAAGTCATCCTCTAGAAGTGACCCTGGGTTCTCAAAGGTTGTATCAGTGAAGAAAAATCTCTAGCAGGTCTTATCAAGCTGGAAAGGCTTCAGATATGTACACAGTGATGGCCAGTATGCTATTATTTGAGAACCAGCTTAAGGAAGGTCAGAGAGACTCATCAGTTGGCCATAAGGTGATGAGTTTTTCACACAGAACAGTTCTCAAAAACTATCTACTAATTCATAGAGGAGGTGGTATATGTGTCAGTGAAAGGAATATTCATTGCAACAAAGCTACATAGTTATGACATATCAATTTATTGACTTATCCCAAGAAAGACTGGAGATAAGTAATCTTCCCCCTTGACACAACAAACAAAAAGAGACAATAACCCATCATATCTCATGGTACTGAAAGTTCTTAGAATTCAGAGGCGGAATGGACCTTAAAACTCTCCCTCATTTTATGAATGAAGAAACTGAGACCCAAAAAGGTAAATGACTTGTGCAAGGTCATATAGCTAGCAAATGAAACAGAGCTAGGAGTCAAACCTAGGGTATATCTAACTACATATGCAGAGGCCAAGCTGATTCTTGTTCATCACAAATAGCATTATAGATATTATAGGATTATAAATATCATCTCTTCTGAATCCAACATTTTATGGATGGGGAAACTGAAGTTGAGAGGTTAAGTGACTTGTCTAAGATGGCAGGGGTAGTAAAAGGCAGTGATGGGAATTGACCCCATGTTTTCTGATTTCAAGTCCAGGGTTCTTTCCATTGGACTATTGTAAGTTTCTGTAATGGCCATAGTGGTGGAAGCAGAATGGTGGTCAGAAGGAGAATTACCTCTAAATTAGGATGAATTGGGGTTATTGTTCCAGGGCCCATGCTTGGGAGGTGGGGCACTTCTGGTAGTCATCTAGCTTGTAGGGAGGATTACTCAGTCAAAAAGCATTTATTAAGCTCCTATGATATACCAAGTACTGTGCTAGATGCTGGTAATACAAAGGCCAAAGTGAAGCACCTTTGCCCTCAAGCAGCTTACAGTTTTGCTGGGGTAGACAATATAAAGATTTAGGATTTTGTAAAATTGATTCAAGATAATTTAGAGGTATCCAGGTAGCAAAGTGGATAGAACGCTAGATTTGAGTCAGGAAGACCCAGGTTTAAATTGTGCCCCCAACACTTGTTTAGTTATGTGACTGTAGTCAAGTTACTTATGATCTCAGCCTCAGTATCCTCCTGTGTAAAAAGGAGGTTATTGTCAGAATCAAATGAAAGAATGTGTGTAAAGTGCTTTATAAACCTTGAAGTGATATATAAATGCTAACTATAATAATAATAATAATAAATTATTGTTAGTTGGGAGATCAAGAATAATGTTCTATAGAAGCTTCACAACTTAATCTGAGCCTTAAATGCAACTAGGAAATCTTAAGAGGCTGAGGTGAGGCTGAAGTGAATTTCAGGCAGAGGAGATGGCAGGTGAAATGTTGTATATGGGCAATAAGGCCATTTGGTTGGGTCACAGTATGTGTAAAGAGGAGGCTGAAAAGGGAGGTTCGGGTCAGGTTATAAAGGATTTTTAGTTCCAAAGAGAGGAGTTTATCTTTGATCCTTAGAGGTATATGGAGCCACTCTAGTTTATAGAGTAGATAAGTGATCTGGTCAGAAGCTGATGGTTCCTCTGGATGGTTCCTCTAAAATAGACCTGAAGTTCACATCAATACACCCAACCCTTATATTTTCCTTCTCATCAAGGCAAAGCCTTCCTTCTTTTGTTTCTTTTCCCCTCTCCTACTCCTGGTTGTTCTTTTGTGACTTCTTCCTCTTCTGGCTAGCCATGATATTCATTTTCATCCATTTTCCCACGTTTGAGGAGGCAGCATATATTGGGATTTGCTACATGACATTGCCCCCTAGATGGGGGCTCTTCCAGCCAACTTATTTCTTTTACTTGAAGTGGTTTTGCCACTTCAGACTTTCCATCATGAGGTCAGAATTTGGGGAGTGGCTACCTTGGTACTAAATACATTGATGAATTGAAAATAACTGTCCCAAAGAACAAAGGCAGCAAATAACAGGATAAAATGCTACCTTAAGTATTTTTCAGGATTGACATATAGTCATGTCGCTTAACTTACTTGGCAACTTCATTGGAAGTTAAAATAGAACAGATACACAGTGTAATAGCTTCTCACTCAGAACTTTATCAACCAGGGCTTTCAAATACCCTATAGAACTTGACCAACAGTATGTATATCCAAGACAGTGTGGATGGATAATGAACTCCACTCAGAGCTGAAGTCAGAGGAGAGTGAGCTAGATGTGCTTTCAGGGATCTGCCAAGCTCTTTTATTTATCTCAAACTTCCTATGAAAGCAAAGGCACATCTCAATACTGACATTTACCAACTTTTCTGTATGGTAGTGAGTCCTGGACCATCAACCACTGCCTACAAAGAACTAAAGACTAAAATGGGTGTCAGCAGGCTGAAACATATAGCAAAAACCTTGGAGAAAGAACCAGAATAAAGAATATTATCAAGTAATTGCATGACAAGATGGGAAAATGGGGCAACATAGACAAGAGTCACCACATGGCTGGCAAGCATGGCTGGGATTTGATCTGCATCACTGGAGGGAGCTCCTGAAATAACAAGATAACAGATTCATTTGAGTATAACACACACATGCATTGCACAAGCACATACACATTCATACAATATATACATATGTGTATTTACACATTTTCTCTGTGTGTATGTATATGTGTGTGTATGCACACACAGACATCTTACACAATGTTGTAAACCAGTCTTTGCCTTTTTCTATAAGGGGAAAAAACGCTATTCCATTATGCTGAATCCCTTGCCTAGTCTCTTGCCTTCTGCAGAAAGAGGAGAAAGGCCTCATTTTGCCAGGTCTCCTGCCAGACCTCCAGCCTTCAGAAAGGGAAGTAACACAGTTCCCTTAGCTTCCTCCAATTGACCACTGACCTGAACTGCCTAAGGTCCTGAGAGAACCCCACCCTGAGGCCAAACCCTTAAGAATATTCATAACCCACCTGAACTCATTCCTCCATGATTAACAAACTTCACACTGGCTATAAGCTCCCTATCCCAGATGTTCTGACCCCCCTGCTATCATCACTTAAACCCAGTTCTCTAGCCACTGCTGCCTACTCCTTTATTCTCATTCCCCTCAACCCAGTCCAACCCCCCAAATGTCCTCCTTCCTACTCTGAAGCTACCAGAATGCCTGCTCCATAGATAAGAAACTTGATTTCATTTTACATCTTTGCTTTTTTCACTCCTTCCTCCTTTTGGCTCTCATTGAGACCTGGCTCCCTTGTGAGGACACAGCCTCTTTGGCCTCTTTTTCCAGCACTGGCTGCGCTTTCATTTATTCCTCTACTGATCAAGGTGGCAGACTTAGAATATTCCTTGCTCCCATTACCAATACCAGACTCATCATCACTCTGTTATCTTTCCTCATTTGAGGTTTATTCAATCCAAGTATACCACCCAATGAAAATTCTGTTAGCTGTTGTCAACCAAACCTCCAGGACACTCCCCTTCTTTCTCAATGAATTCAGTGCCTGTGCCACATTCTTCCCTCTCTGACTTCTGCCCCTTGTACTAGGAGACATCAACATACATATTGATACTCCCTCAAACACCTTAACCTCCCAGCTCCTCCATTTACTTATTTCACATGAGGTAATCTTTCACACCTCAGTTGCACACAAATATGATCATACATTTGCCCTTGCCAACCCTCACAAATGTACATGAATTCTGAAATTCACTTATTAAAATCTATTGTCATTCCACCTCTCCCTCAGCCTTTCCACTCTCTATACTATTCTTTATCTTCACTATGACCTCCAGTCCTTCAAGTCCCTGGTTCTTTCCCAGGACATCATTCTTGTATTAGCTACACTCTCCTCTCTACCCTATCCTTAGTGAACCAGTTCATCTTTACACTGCCTTCTTCTCTGGAGTCCTTTGTCACCTTATTGTATTGCAGAGCTTGTCCTGCCAAGTCTCAGCCTTGGATTATTCCCACCATCTGCTGCCTTTGCTCCCATTCACACGCTTCTAAAAAAAGCTGGGGAAAATGATGAAGTTATACTTACTGGGTCCACTCCAAATTGATACTACATAATCTCTACTGGGCCCTTACTATGGAAAAACAATCCTTTTACACCTACCTAAATAAGTCGCTGTACCATTCAGCACAGTAACTTTTCCAAACTTTTTCATCCCTACTCAAACCATCCATGGTTCCCTGTTCCCCCACCCAGTTCAGCTGAGAAACTAGCCTCATATTTTTTAACTATTGCAAATATTTTAATAAGTGTTCTCTGCAAGGCATTTAAAACACCAGTTTGTGAGGATAAACTCCATTGGAGAGAGAGAAGACAGAACGCAGGTAGCCATGGAGCTGAGGAATTTTCTTGATTTGGGGTAGGATCTGAGAGTCTACTGTTTTCTGATCAGCCTTGCACTGCTCTGTAATCTCGTATTTCTCTTTTTCTGTGTCAAAAATCTCTCCTTCTTGGTGTCTAGGTTTATGGAGCCTCTTCTTCTTGAAGTAAGCATCAGTAAGATGATTTGGAATTTTCACACCTGAAAGGTTAACCCGGGTAGAAGTGGCAATGACAAATTTCTGATGGGTCCTTCTCAGAGGAACACGGTTGATGGTCAGAGGTCCAGTCACCAGTAGCAAGCCACTAGCTAGTTGCTTTAGGAAAACCACGCGCTTGCGCCTGTGGCGGCCAGTGAGCATGATCAGAACCGTACCGGACTTGATGCTAGCTTGAAGTCTCCTCACGTGCTGGCTAAAGGGCTTTTGGCCATGACTTAGCAGCTTTCTAGGCACATCCTCAGTAGGGTCATACCGAGGCATTTTGCGAATCTTTACCACTTGAGTTCCTCCATTCTTATCACCACCAACAGGCTTTGAGACAGTAACAGGCACTTTGCCTTTCTTCTTCCTTTCAATCCGGGTTTTGGGGGCAGCATATTTCCACTTGTACATGGCTCTCCGGGAATACATGGCAGACCTGGAGTATCTACCGATCCCTTGGGCCAGGACGGGGTTCCGACTGCAGTGCTTTCGAGACTTTTTGGCCTTTTCAGCTACATCTTCCTTTTTTTTCTCTTTTTTTTCCTTTTTGACCTTTTCCTTGGGTGGCTTTTGGTCTGCCATCTTGAGAGACGGGAAAGAGCACTAGCCTCATATTTTATTGAAAAAGTTGAAGCCATTTTCTGAGACCTCCTTCTTCTCCCTTCCTCATCTCATATCACCCAGATGATTTTTGCCACTATCTTCTCCTTCACCCCTGTCTCTTTGTCAGGGCAGATCCCTCTACGTGCATAAGTGATACCATTCCATTCTGTCTTCACAGGCAGACTGCCTCCCCATTCCCACTCCCTCACTTCTCTTCAATCTCTTCTCATCTGCAAGCCTTCTCTTTACTGCCTATAAACATATCTCCCTCCTCAAAATACCCTTCCTTGATCTGTCCATCACCACTAACTAATGTTCCAGATCTCTTCTCCCTTTCATGGCTAAACTCCTTGAGATGGCAGTATATAACAGATGCTTCCATTTCCTTTCCTCTTACTAACTTTTTGAAGTTCTCTATAGTCCAGTTTCTGACTTCATCATTCAATTGAAAACCCTTTCTCCAAAGTTCCCATTGATCTTTTAATTGCTGAATCCAATGTTCCCTTTTCAATGCTCTTCCTTTTTAACCTCTCTGCAGCCTTTAACACTGTTGATTTTAATACTCTTCTCCTTGATACTCTCTTTTCTCTAGGCTTCAGGGACACTACTGTGTCCTGGCTCTCTTCCTGCCTTCTAACTGATCCTTCCCAGTCTCCTTTGCTGAATCTTCATCCAAGTCACCTTAACTAAAGGTGAGTGATCCTTAAGGTTTTGTCCTAAGCCTTCTTCTCTTCTCCCTCTATATGTTTCATTTAGTATTGGTGACCTCAGAATGACTTAAATAAAGAGATAAGAGAGCACATCCCCAATCATTCCTGAGAGTTCCACAGGTGTTATACATTGCACACGTCTTTTGGATTATTTTAATGTATTGATCAGTTGTACTGATTTCCTTCCCTCTTTTCCCCCCTATTTTGTCTTTAAAAATACTATTCATCGCTCAGTGAGTAGAACCTCGGCCCTGGAGTCAGAAGAACCTGAGTTCGGATCCGGCCTCAGACACTTAACGCACACACAAACAAAAACCTAGCCGTGTGACCTTGGGCAAGTTACTTAACCCCAATTGCCCTCCAAAAAAGCAAAAAAAAAAATACTATTCATGATATGGAATGACTAAGAGGAAGAGCAAAGATACTGGAGATAACTATGATGATGTAAAAAACAGAATATATGAATAAAAAACTTATTTTTAAATGATCAGTGATATTATCAACTCCCATGAATTCATTTATTATCTCTATGCTCAAGATTCTCAGATCTACTTATCCAACCCTAACCTCTATACTTACATCTCCACCTGCCTATTAGACAGCCCAAGGGGGGCATTTTCTAGTCCTTTGCTCTAGATCTCGCCCTGGACCCAGATGGCTTCGGAAGAGAAAGTGAGGTTGGTAACTTTGCATAGTCTTGCCTCACTGAAATCCACTTCATTTGCATGTCATGGCATCCCCTTCCTGGTGACATCATCCTCTTCAAGAACAACAAGACATCCCAAACTGGATGCCTAGTAGAAATCTTAAACTTTGCACATGTCTAATAGATGTGTCCAAAACCAAACTCATTTTTCCTCCCCCAAACCTTCCCCATTTCCAAACATCCCTATTACTTTTAAGGGCCCCACCATTCTCCCAGTCACTCAGTCACTCATGCTTACAATCTGGGTGTCATCCTCAAGTCCTCATTCTCTCTCACTGCCCCCCCGCTCATATCTAATCTGTTGCCAAGGCCTGCTGATTTCACCTTTGTTGCATTATCACCTTTTCTCCCTTGACACTACCACTACCATGTTTCAGGCCTTTATTATCTCACTCCTGGACTACTGCAATGTCTGATGGTTGGTCTCCCTCCCTTAAGTTTCTCCCCATTCCAATCCATCTTCCCCTCAACTGTCATAGTAATATTTCTGTTTGGTCAATGAATAAACATTTATAAAGCATCTACTATGAGCCAAACACTCTGCTGGTGATATAAATAGGAAGATAGTTCCTGCCCTCAAGGAATTTACAGTCTAACTGACAAAGACAACAAATAAAAGAAAGCTGAAAAGGGGGTGGTAGTAGAAAAAGGTACCAGGCACTTGGGACATGGTAGAGTCTAGTCCAAGGGGTGTAGCTGGTATGAAATGAAGAGTTAGCTAGACTGTGAGACCTCTTTAAACAGAAACTTTGCTCTATTCTCCAGCCCTCCAGTTAGAGGAGCAGAGATTACTGATGGTACTGAAGAGGTATAAATACCAAAGCTAATGCATTCTCAAAGTATTATGAAGAGGTTTCCTGGGAGCATAATGATGATAGAGCCCAAGTCCAAGGAGCACAGCTGGTGGGAAAATTCAGTTGTCAAATACTATGGATTTGAGTTTTATAACTTCTCTTGTATATACCCTCTTCTCTCCTGAGGTTGCCACCCACCTTGTACAGGCCTTCATCACCTCACCCTTGGACTATTGCAATCCTGTTTTAAGTGATAAGGTATTTTAAGCTCCTTTCCTTAAGTTTCCCTTCAGTCTAGTCTATCCTCTACTCATCTGTCAAAATAACCTTCCTAAAGTGCAAGGCTGACTATGTCACCTCCCCCTACTCAAGAAGCATCAGTGGCTCCCAGTTGTCTTAAAGATACACACATATATACGTATATATGCATGGGATATATAGATATACGTATATACATATATGTACACATATACACTTGTACCTATATGTTTACATAGATATATATGTCAGTCCGGCAGTGAGCATTTATTAAGTACCTACTATGTGCCAAGGACTCTATTAAAGGCTGAGGATGCAAAGAAAGGCAATGTTCTTAAGGAGTTCATAGTCTAATAATGAGGGAGAGAGAGACAATATGAAAATATCTCTGTACAAACAAGCTATATAAAAGATAAACAGAAGATAATAACCAAAGAGAAGACACTAGCATTAGGGTGGAACAGGAAAGGTATTTTATAGAAAAAGGTGGGATTTTACTGGGACTTGAAGGAAGCCAGGAAAGCCAGGAGGCAGAAATAAGAGAGAATTCCAGGCATGGAAGACAGTGAAAATGCCCAGTTGGGAGAGGGAATGCCTTGTGTAAGGAAGAGCAAAAAGGCCAGTGTCACTGGATTGTAGAATACAAGGTTGTGTGTATATATGTTGGCTTACAGTACTGGCCCCTGGGCCTGTGCTGTGGGGAGTGGGGAGTAAGATGAGATATAAGAAGACTGGAAAGATAGGAGGGAACCAGGTTGTGAAGGGCCTTGATTACCAAATGGAGGGTTTAATATTTGATCCCTAGTGCTTCATGCTGTGCCTAACACATAGTAGGCACTTAAATGCTTCTAATTCATTCATTCAATATCTCAATAGATCAGATACATATAAAGTCAGGAACTACACAGATGGAGCAATAATTTAATGAAATAGAGACCAAGGTTCCTTAAGGCTTTTCTTGGTGCTTCCAAATGAGGCGACAAGAAATGAAAAAGAAAAATATTTTCAGGAAAATGTCTGTATCTAGGAAGAATAGTCACATTCCTGTCTTTGTTTTCCAACACCTTTCATAGGTACAAGCACCCCAGAGACCCAGATCGTTGGGTTTTAATACGTTATTTAAGGCAAATATTTGTAAGAGAGCGAAGACGTGGTAAGATTCGGACTTTTTGCTGCTTCCATTAATCCCTTGAAATGTTTTAATCATTTGAAATAAATGTCCTATTACTTCTTTAACAATTCTGTCTGCTTCTTCTCAGCAACAAGAAACATTCTCCCCTGAAATGCTACTCCTAATAACATTTTCCACTAGCACTTTCTGCAGAAGTAGGGTTTCACATGGCACAGGCTTAGTAACTTCTGGAAGCATGGGCCACCTGGGCTATACTATGAAGGATGAGTACCCTTCCTTCTGGTCACTGCTCCTTTGCTCTCTCTCTGGCAGGCTTCCCTCTCTCTATACTTCACTGCTACCCTTCCTTCATTGACTCTCTCCTGAATTAAATTTTGGGGAGACCTATGGTATAGTGGGAACCTGACATACAGTCCCAACTCTACCCCTAACATGCTGTGTTACCTTGGGTAAGTCACTTCTACACCTGGGTCTTGGTTCCTACCTATGTAAAAATAAGGAACTGTACCAAATGAATTGCTTCCAGCTTTTAACATTCTATGGCGTTAATCCCTGCTAAGGTTACCTAATAATGTCCCAAGGCCTGATTGGCCTTGCCAAGGTATCTACATTTTTATAGTGAACAATTTAAAAAAAAGGCTTCAAATTCAAAGGCCTAAAGCCATAATGATGGAATGAAGGGTAGTAGAATTGATACTCTGAGGCAGGATTTGAAGGGAGAGGGGGCTCAGAGAGAATAGGGATGTGCTAGAGCCAGCTCTAACCAGCTGAGGATTGCCAGCTCTAGCAAACATGAAACAGGTAGATATGTAGAATATATACACAGAGTAGATGGAAGTTAATAATTCAATTAGTCAACAAGCATTTGTTAAAACACCTACTGTGTGTCAGGCACTGTGCTAAGTGCTAGGGATACAAATGCAGAGAATGACACGATCTCTATTCAGAAGGTGAATTAGGGAATCTCCTGTTCAAATATGTACTTAAGGAAAATCGTTGTCAGATGTGTGTAGGAAGAACTAGAAGACTTGGAATATGATGTTCCAGAAGGCAACGAAGTTAGGATTACAATCAAGAATAACCTACCCAGCAAAACTGAGTATAATCCTACAGGGGAAAAATGGATATTTAATAAAGTAAGAACTTTAAAGCATTCCTGATGAGAAGACCAGTGTCAAATAGGAAATATTACATTGGGGTATCTAGGTGGCGCAGTGAATAGAGCACCGGCCCTGGAGTCACGAGGACCCGAGTTCAAATCCAGCCTCAGATACTTAAAACTTACTAGTGGTGGGGTGGCTAGGTGGCGCAGTGAGTAAGAGCACTGAGATCGAATCCGGCCTCAGAAAATGAGCACCCACACATAAATAATGACTAGCCGTGTAACCTTGAGCAAGTTACTTAACCCCAATTGCTTTAAAAAACAAACAAACAAAAACACTTACTAGTGGTATGACCTTGGGCGAGTCACTTAACCCCGATTCCTTCCAAAAAGAAAAAAAAAGAAAATATTACATTGAAACATAGGACTCAAGAGAAACATAAATAGATAAATATGAGAGAAATCACAGGGGATTAAAAAAGTTAAACTGTTTACATCATTATATCGGGAGATGATATATATCCTTCACAACTTTATCATCACCAAGAGTCTTAAGAGTTTCTGAGCCTGATTGTGATTCTATTATGTTTGGATGGTCTCAAAAGAAGAATGGAAGAATGGGGAAGAGGAATGCATTGGGAGAAGAGGGAAGGGAGAGAAAGAATGTAGAAAATTATCTCATATAAATGGGACACATTTATGGAAGAGTTTAAAAAATGGAAGGGGTAGTGGGAAGGAGTAGACATACAATTAGATACAAAAATTCATCTTACCCAACTGGAAAGTAGGAGGGAAAGGGGTTAAGAGAAAGGTAGAGGAGAGAACATGAAGAAGGGTAGATTAAGGGAGGTAATGGTCAGAAGCAAACCAGACTCTTAAAGGACAGGGTAAAAAAGAGAAAGAGAATAAAATAAAGGGAAAGAAAATAATAGTAGTCATAACTGTGAATGTGTGCATGGGATGAATTCACTCAAAAAATAGAAGAGGATATCAGAATGGATTAGAGACCTGAATTTAATAACATATTGTTTACAAGAAATACACTTGAAATAGAAGGATACACATGGAGTTAAAGGGCCGGAACAAAATCGATTGTGCTTCAGCTGAAGTAAAAAAAGCAGGAGTGGCAATCGTTATATCAGACAAAGCAAAAGCAAAAATAGACCTAGTTAAAAGAGCTAAATATGAAAACTACATCTTACTAAAAAAAGCACCATAGATAATTAATTAGTATCAGTATTGAACACATATGCACCAAATAACATAGAACCTAAATTCTTAAAGGAAAAGTTAAATAAATTAAAGGAGGAAATAGACAGTAAACTATAATAATAGGGGACCTCAATTTATCTCTCTCAGATCTGGGTAGATCTAACCATAAAATAAGAAAGAAGGTAAGGGGATGAATAGAATTTTAGGAAAGTTAGGTATAATAGACCTCTGGAGAATATTGAATAGGAATAGACAGTAATATACCTACTTCTCAGCCATGCATGGCATCTTCACAAAAATTAACCATCTATTAGGGCATAAAAAATCTCACAAATAAATGAAGAAAAGTAGAAATATTAAATATATCTTTTACTGACCATAATGCAATAGAAATTATATTCAATAAAGGACTTATGAAGTATATATTAAAATTAATTGGAAACTAAATAGCATTCCGAAAGAATGAGTGATTCAAAGAATATAAATAATAGAAACAATCAATGATCTCACTAAATAAAGATAATGACAACATAAAAGACAACATACCAAAATTTATGGGATATAGCCAAAGTAGTGTATAGCAGAAATTTTATATCTCTAAATACTTATATCAGTATGGGAAAGAAAGAGCAGATCAATGAATTGAGCATGCAAGTAAAAAAAGGAGAAAACCAATAAATTAAAAATCCCCAATTAAACACCAAAATAGAAATCCTGAAAAACAAAAGAGAGCTTAACAAAATTGAATGTAAAAAACCCACTGAACTAATAAATAAAGCTAGAGACTGGTTTTTAGACAAAAAATAAAATGAAATAGATAAACCAGTGACTAATTTGATTTTTTAAAAGAAGAAAACCAAATTGCCAGTATCAAAAATGAAAAAAGGTGAATTCATGACCACTGAAAATGAAATAAAAGCAATTGTTAGGCACTATGTTGTTCAACTATGTTCCAGTAAAACTAATTAAAATGGATGAATATTTACAAAAATATAAATTTCCCAGATTAAAGGAACAGTAAATAGAACCTTTAAATAACCGTATCTTAGAGAAAGGCATAGATGAACTCCCCAGGGTGGCACTGGGGGAAACAGGACCAGATGGACTGACAAGTACATTCTACCAAGCATTTAAAGAAAAATGAATTCTAATGCTACATAAACTGTGTGAAGAAATAGGCAAAGAAGAAAATCAAATTCTGTTATGACACAAATTTTGATACCTCAACCAAGGAGAGTTGAAAAAGAAATCTATAGACCAATTTCCCTAATAAATATTGATGTGAAAATTTTAAATAAAATAATAACAAGGAGAATAAAGAAACATATCATAAAGGTCATATGCTATGAACAGGCTGAATTTATACCAGGAATGCAGAACTGGTTTAAGTTTAAGAAAACTATAAACATTATTGAATATATTAATAACAAAAACAAAAAAGTCATGTGATTATTTCAATAGATGAAGAAAAGGCTTTTGACAAAAATAATACCCATGCCTGTTTAAAAAAAAAGCCACTAAGAAGCACAGGAATAAGTGGACATTTCAATAAAATGATAAGGAGTACCTGCCTAAAACCAAGAGCAAGCATTATCTGTTATGGGCATAAGGTAGAAGCCTTTCCAGTAAGATCAGAAGTGAAGCAAGGATGTCCATTATCACCATTACTATTAAATATTTTACTTGAAATCCTAGCTATAAGATAAGAAAAAGATATTGAAGGAATAAGCATAGGCAATGGGGAAATAAAATTGTCATTTTTTTGCAGAGGATCTGAGGATTTACTTAGGGAATTCTAAAGAATCAACTGGATCAGCTAGGTGGCACACAGTATATAGAGTACTAGACCTTAAGTCACAAAGACTCATCTTCCTGAGTTCAAATCTAGCTTCAGATGCTTACTAGTTGTGTGACCCTGGGCAAGTCACTTCACCCTGTTTACCTGTTTCCTCATCTGTAAAATGAATTGGAGAAGGACATGGCAAACCACTGCAGTGTCTCTGCCAAGAAAACCCCAAATGGGGTTAAAGAGAGTAGGACACAAGTAAAACAATTGAACAACAAGTCTAATATACAAGTTTCTAAGGGACATCATCATCTTATTTTGATGCTATTGTCTGTCAGGAATCTGGAGTCTATGAACACATTATACACCTTACTGTAGACTTTATCAATCAAATTATTTTCCTAACACCTAGCCCTAAAATTATAATATTTTGCAACAGCTAATATGCAGCTCTAAGTGGCACAGTGGATGAAGCGCTGACCCTAGAGGTAGGAAGACCTGAGTTCAGATCCAACCTCAGACACTGTGTGTCTCAGACATGACTGAAAAAGGACTGAATAGTATCAACAAAAGAATCAACTAAAAGGCTAATCAAAACAATGAACAACTTTAGCATAGTTGTAAGATATAAAATAAACACATAAGTCATTAGCACTTATGTATATTACCAACAAAACCCAGAAGGAAGAGATAGAAAGGAAAATTCCATTTAAAATAATTGTAGACAGGATAAAATACTGGGGAGTCTACTTGCCAAGAAACACACAGGAACTATATGAACACAATTACAAAACACCCTTCACACAAATAAAGATAGATCTAAATAATTGGAAAAATGCCAATTACTTTTGTGTAGGCTGAGTTAATATAATAAAAATTATAATACTATCTAAAGTAATTTACTTATTCAGTACCATACCAATTAAATTACCAAAGACTTACTTTATAGACCTTGGAAAAATCATAATGAAATTAATCTGCAGGAATAAAAGATCAAGAATATCAAGGGATTCAATGGAAAAAAATGAAAAGAAAGGGGGACTAGTAGTACTAGATCTCAGACTATACTGAAAAGTTGTAATCATTAAAACAATTTGGTACTGGGTAAGAAATAGAGAGATCAGTCAGTGGAACAGATGAGGTATACACTGTGGTATATGAAGCTGATAAGATAGTATTGTGTAGCAAAAAATAATGAATATGAGGTATCCAGAGAAATGTGTGAGGATTTGTGTGAATTGATGCAGAATAAAATAAACAGAACCAAAAAAGTAATATACATAATGATCACAGCAATGTAAATAAAAAGATCTTAATAAGAGGAAGTCAGACTTTCTGAGTACTTGAAAAACCAGTCAGATTTCTAGAGAACAGTTAATAATAATAGCTAATATTTGTATAGCACTTAGTTGATGGAATGTGCTTCCTTCCTTACATTAGAGAAGGAGGGGACTACATGACCAAAATGTTATTATATACCTTTTGATACTTAGTCACTGTATTGGATTGTTCCCCCTTTTTTGGATGCAAGGGAGAGTTTAATCTAGAGGTTAGAGTCAGGATTAGAGAAATATTTCCAGATATGACTGTAATATAAAGACAGAAATCATTACTACAACTTTTTTAAAAAGAAAAAAATAGGCTGGTGCTTTGAGAGAATAAACAGTTCTCATTTTCATTTTATTATTCCATTATTAAACATACTGTCCCAATCATAACAGGGTTAAGTGGATAGTGGATGACTATTACAATTCTTAGGGGTATCTGAGAGTAAAATTAGGGTCTCAGTATTTGAACTGTAAGTATGCTTGGGAATAGCCTCTCCTGAAAAAGATGTTTTAGTGTTTCTGATAATAAACGAAGAAATAAGTTGGCTCACAAGGAGAGAAGGAAAAATCAATTCCTAGAGCTATCTTAGCCATCTATGTGCAAAACCGAAATTCTTCTGTTACTATATAAAATTGTATCTCCTTATTTCCCTTCATCAGATACATTATAAAGCCTATTATAAAATCAGGCCAACTGACAACTTTGTTAATAAAAAGACAGGGTTAGCCGTTGGCTAAATTGTGAAAGAGGCCTGTTTGTCTTTGGAATTGTTGGGCACATGCCCAGATCAGTGGTTTCGAGCCTACTTTCGAGACACAGCCAGGATTGGCTGCTGGAGGAGGGTTGATCAGTTGTGTAGTAGTCTTTGTCACAACCACTAACATGCCCCAGGCAAAGTGAGGAAGGGGAAAAAGAGGAGGTAGCATAGAGAAAATCCCCATGCCTCCCAGCATGTTCTTCTGGGCCAACTGTAGGTGCCTAACATGCCTTCATTGGAAGTCCAGAACGTTGACGATAGCTCAGATGTGGGGTGAGTTCATACAACTACTTAGTGGCAGAGCTGAGACCAAAATTCACTTCTCAACTTATGGCCCAGTGGCCCTTTTTACTTCACTGAACTTAGTCCCATGGTTCTGAAAAGACAGAAACTCCCTCTGCTAGATCTGCTCTTCACAAACTGGCCCCCCCTTTCCATCTCTCTGGTCTTCTTATACAATACTTCCCTCCACATCCTCTCCAATCCAGACACACTTGCCTACTTGTTATTCCTCATACACCATACTCTGTCTCCCATCTTTGCCTCCTTGTATTGGCTAGCCCCCACATCTAGATTGCTTTCCCTTCTCACCTCTACCTCTTAGAGGCCTTGGTTTCCTTCAAGATTTATCTCCAATGCCATCTTCATCAGGAGACCTTTTCTGGTCTCCCCAGCTGCTAGTGCCTTTCCCTCTAAGTTTACCTTCTATCTCCTCTATATGTTTCACATATGTAGATTATAACCTCTTTGAGGTCAGGGGCTGTTTTTGCTTTTTCTTTGTGTGCCCAGAGATGAGCACAGTACGTAGTACTTAGTACATAGTAACACACAGTACATAGCAATCATTTAATAAATAAATGTGTTTTGACTGCTTGTTATTGGACTGTCCAGTTCCATGGATTCAATTTTTCCAGCACCGTTTTAAATGCAAGCTAATAACAAAGAACTAGGCTTAATAAACTCGTTCTCTTTAGGAATCCTGCCAATGATAAGCATGAACAAAGATTTTCTTTTTGAAAATGTATATCAATTGTTTATGATCTAAAGATTTTGCCTGCTTCAGACCAGAAACCCTTGGTTTCTTCTCAAAAGACAATCATTGTTACTGCTGCTAATTCAAGTTACTGTTTCTCATGCTTTTTTGAATAACTTGAAACAGATTGAGAAGTTCCCTGATGCATCTGAAAATCTGTTTGCTTTTTAAAGGGCACCAGGTGTTCAGTGTGCCACCTAAGATTTTCCATTGTTAAAAACACAAAGAAATGAATGAACATATGGATATCCTTTTAATATGTTCCTATCCAGAAAGGCAGCTCTCTAGGCCTCAGATAAACTTGTAAACTATCAGCTGACTGTTCTGTATTCCTTAGTCAATCTTTACCTCATACTTACCAAAGCTCTGCCATAACATGAAAACTATGACTTGAAATGTTGATATACAAATGGACATTTAGCATTTTGTACACAAAGGGAAATGATTGAGTGAGTTTTTCCATTTCTCACTGGGACGTTTTAATGTTGTATATACATGGCCATTTACAATGTGTCCTATAAAATGGATAGCTAAAAATCCCAATTCTTGTGTTTATTTTAGCTGCATCAGAATGAGTTTTAAAAATCTAAGAAACCAGAGATTTTACCATTAATGGAAAGGCTAATGCTTATTAACTAGGCTCTGTATTCCTTTAAGGTGCACAGAATCAATTATTCAAATAATAATAAAATAAAATAAAAATAAATCAGTGATTCAAATAATATTACTATTCAAAAATTTTAAATGAATGTTAAAAATGAATGAATTTTATTTTGCATGACTTCAAATGTATAAGTGATGTTGTATTGTTTGCCTTTTCAGTGAGTTGAGGAGGAACAGGTGAAGGGAGAGAATTTGGAACTCAAAATTTCAAAAAAGTGTCAAATAATATTACATCTTAGTACACCATCTCCTTGTGATAGTGAGAGGCAACATTCTGCAATAGAAAGAACATCAGTCTGGAAGTCATGAAATCCACTCTTTTAGAGTTGGGAGCGACCTCAGTGGGTCCCTAGCCCAACATATACCTGAACAGGAATCCACTCTTCAGAATCCCAAATAATGTTCATCCACTCTCTGCTTTGAGCCTTCCAGGGACAGGGAATGATCATGAGGCAGTGAGTTCTATTTTGGTATAAATTCTGCTACTTTCTAGAAGAATATACTTGAGGAAGATACTCACTTCCTGGGTCTCAATGCCCTCATTTGTAAAGTAGAAATACAAAGACC